>JASDQU010713330.1:0-13504 GCA_032191745.1 Picea mariana
AGCTTCTATTAGGTCTTCTTACATCCGCCTTATTCTATTTTATTGAAAGGTCTTATTAATATTGACCTTTATTACATCCGAATACATTGATCTACCTATGTGCGGGTTAGGACCTTAACAAAGGGATTCCTACAAAATACTTAAGATATGTTTGGAGGATAAAAGGGGATATTAAACAATGTATCATGTATTCTTAGGAATTAGTGAATTTATCCTTGGATCAACTTTTGAAATTCTGTACAAATATTAGTGCTATGAATAAATAGCTTGTTGGGTTAACAGTGATTAATACCTTGTTAAATGTTTTGTTGGCGAGTACCCACTAGAACCTATAAGTTAGAGATTTTTAATGGGTCATTGTGGAACTCACAATAGGTTCTTACAACAATTTCATATAGTCATCAAGTATAATAAGGGTAGAAAAAACAAGTCAATAGACATGCTTTCAAGGCCACCCACATCCAAGATTACAAATTTGAGAACTTTGATGCACATGGAGCCTTTTACCCATGATGCATATAGAGAGAGACATACAAAAAATATGAGGACTTCAAGGAGGTGTTTCAGCAGCTACAGTGCCAAATTCATATAGAAGAAGATGATGGACAGGGTGACTATAATTTCTATAATGGTTTAATCTACAATCTTGACAATCTCTATGTCCATAAAGGTAAATGATTGCAGATAATCATAGAGGCTCACACCTCCAAGGTTGCAGGAAATTTTGGTATGGGGAAGATGGTTGCCAATTTACATAGGTATGTGTACTAGCCTAGAATGCAATAATATGTAGCAAATTATATTATAGGATGTATGCTTTGTTGTATCAACAAGCCCAATAACATGAAAAAAGGTTTATACCATCCCTCACTTGTTCCCACTCGACCTTGGGAAATCATTTCCATGGATTTTTTAGGATGTTTACCAACCATGTGGAAGGGACATGAATATTTATTTGTGGTAGTTGACAGGTTCAAAAACATATGCATTCGCATGCCTTATAAAAATACCATAAACGGAGAGGAAGCATGAAACTTTTTCTTTGAACAGGTCTGGGTGCACTTTGGGACACCAAGGAGCATCATCTCAGATAGAGACACCATATTTCTCAGTTCCTTTTGGACTACATTGTGAAAGAAGATGGGAAGATGGAAGTATTCAACATGACTTTGGTGAAACTTTTGAGGGGTTACAATCAGAATCATCCAAAGACCTGGGATGAAAATATGATCTACATACAACATTCTTATAATAGATCAATCCACACTTTCACTAGTAAGTCACCTTTTGAAACCTATTTTGGATAGTTTCCACCAAGGGCACTTCACCCTTGGATGTTGTAGATGGATAGAAAGGAGGAGTGAGGGAGGACCTCACTTGAGGTGCATTAAAAGTAGAAAAAATTATTGAGAAGATCAGGAAAATCCATTTGTAAGTACACAAGATGTTGAATAAGTCACAAAAAAAGTACAAGGCTAGATATGACTAGAACATAATAGAGAGAACATTCATAGTGGGATATAGAGTATGGTTACAACTAAATAAGGAAATAATATAGGGTCTTAGTAAGAATATCAAGGATTTTGGTATTGTAAAACACACAACCACCTAAGTGGCATTTAAGGGAATGGGGTAATAAAGTTTTTTTCTCCTTAAAGAAGTCCAAATTTGTTTTTGATGATATCATCATCTTTTTCTCATCAAGAGATTTCCAACAACTGTGATTTTTCTCAAATCCGAGTTCAGGATCGAAAGTTATGGCCTCTCAAGTTCGGGTGTCTCACTGACACATGTCATCCACGTGGCACCTTATTATCAACACATACCTACATGGTGTTGACATGGTCCTTCGATATACTTTATCAAACTAGGTGGCACGGGCATGGCAATGGCCATAACCTAACTCTGTCCGCATTGTTTCAGACTCTTCCTATCACCTCGTGTCGCTATCGAAATCCTCCCATTAGAGTATTCCATGATGGATGGCCTGGCACACTCTGATTGATCATTCCAATAAATATCCTTCCCAACATATTAGATGGTACTTGGTTGATTGGCAATGGAAAACTAATATTGGGCCGAGATTTCTCGGTTATATCATATCCTTGCGACATGTAGCCTCCTTTCTACGTGACACGTAGTACATTCCTCCTATCTGCGTGAGTCCCTGTCTAAGGATTGAAGGTCAAAATATTCCATGGGATACTTTAGTCTTTGGCATATTAATGAATTGGATTCTATCTTGGAGCATCGTCATCGGTGTACATCTCCATAATCCACCTAGAAATATACCATGTGGTAGATGGCTAGGATTCACTCTCGAAGCTCCTCTGGTTCTAATAGATCGATGGTCAGTGTGTTGCCTCATAATTCCCTCCCTCAGGATGTAATTCTTTAGCAATCATGAAGGGGAATAAGAATGGATTGTCAGGATATCCCCTCGAAGTTGCCCCGTATCTGATAGATATACAGTTAGATATACCTTTTTGGAGTTCCTTCCTTAGAGTGCATCACCATGAACCACTCTAAATGACCCCTTACAATGGAAAAACCAGATATACTCTTAGCGCTTCTCCTGTCCCGACACATCAACAACCAAGATCTCATCTTGGTGTTCCTTCCTTACAATGTAGCGATGTGACCCATTATGAAATATCATTGCGATGGATCGTCAGGATTTCATATCGAAGTCCTTCCTATCCCAACACATCAATTATTAGATCTTCTCCTCAAATCTCCTCCATCTTCAATAGATCGATGGTCGGATATTCCTCTTGGAGCTCCCTCATCTGAGTATGTCTTTGTATCTTACTCCAATAGATACTCTGCAAAGAGTGGTCAAGATCTCTTTACCAAAGATCTAATGGGGGCATATTTCAACAGGTCTCCCAGCCCCTTTCACGTAAAACCCTTGGTCTCAGGCCATTCTTGGGGAGACACTTGTCACCCCATGACACATTGACAAGACACATGGCTCAACCCCTGCTCAACACATGGACATGAAAATACTCTTGACGTGGCATACACATCAACATGGGAGTACTCATCTTATCCATTTAGGTGGTGACACATGTCCTCTATGCATTGCAGGGGTTCCATCAACCATGTCATAGATGATTTTAGGGGATAAATTTTTCCAATGGGATAATTTTCCATGGTTTTTCACAAAATATTATTCGCAAATTTCCATTTTTTCAAAAACTTATTCGCCCAAATTCCATAGAATAAGATTATTTTACCTTTAAAATCACCAAATATTTATAGAAACTATATAAAATCCTTAGAAATTTGAATTTTTTTAAAAAACTATCACCATACATTTTACATTTTACATATTAAGGACTAGTAATATTAGCCCATGTTTCTACATTTTAATATAAATTTCCATCCTTAAAATTATCCCTGAACCACGTTAGCATGACGACGCATTCCTCATGTCCTCGTCTAGAAGGATCGTCAAAATCTACGATCAAGGTTTCTTTCCATTTGGTGTCATGGACGATCAATATTTCTCCATCGGAGTCTTGTCATCGAGATACTTCCATCTTAGTGACCCAAACTACCCCAAATACTCCATTGTGAAGGTCGTTCATGATTTCTTCAATTTCTTCCTCGATGAATCGAACGATCCATTTAATTAGAAGTCTTATCCCTGTCTAACCGTGTGGTAATTCGATGGATCCTCTAAAATCAAGGGTTGAGGTCTTTTCTACCTTTAGATCTGATGGCCCAAGTTCAAAACAAAGTTTCAAGGCCCTTTTTTTCCAATGAAGGCCATGCTCGTCCCACTGGCCAATCGAATATTACCATGTGTTAACTTAATGACATGTAGTATTGTCACGCTAGCATCCCACGTAGACGTGACGTCATCCCACTTTTAGACTCATGTTCGTGACGAATCGTCATATATCCAACTTTTAGGGTTTCTTCCCAGTCTCTACCCAATATATGGTCAATATTGAATCATTGTGTTGAGATCACGACTCTTGTTTGTCCCCAGATCTCTCCTTAGTTGAAGTTCTATCAAAACCCCACACTTTAACGCTTTGATAAACCAATACGATAGAAGGTGAATATTAATCGACCACAACTGATCAATGAATGAGATGGATTTGGGTTTATTATGTTTTCAGACCTCGACAATAGCCTCTACAATTGACCTAATGGTTCCGATATGATTGCTAAGCCATATCAATGGTTATGATCCTACCAAGACAAAACAAGGAATTTTCATATTTAACAGCTTGATCCAGGACTTAGATAAATTCACAAGGATATCTTCAAGTCTCTTCCAAGACTTACCAATTTTCTAGATTCCTCTCCCTGGTCAAGGGAACTGCCTTGCTAGCCCAGGATACCTTTATTTCATCCTATCCTGAAAAGTACATTTTCCGCAAGGGTTCCAAACACTGCAACACACTGGTACAGGGGTCCAAGCATTGCAACATACATGTGCATATATATATGTATAAGAAATCATTATGATGCACAAGGTATACAGGAACCCTGCCATTTTTATTCAACTTGGGAAATATAGGAGACTAATACATTTTTATATAAACAGAACGAGTATGCACCCCCTAGATTATAAATTTATCTGAATTACAACTCAACGTAGTAAAAATAGTTGCAACAACACTTATTAAAATAGAGACAATTAACAAGAAAATAGGAAGTTCCTTCCTCACCATTCTATCCTGAGTTAGACTCGAGGGATACCAAAGGAAACAACATTATCACTACTACACAGGTATACTTAAGAAATTTCATAGAATTATGTCTCATATAAGTATAAATAGCTTTGAAGGAATTATACAACAAACCCATAAATCTAGCATCCATGTTCAACATCGTTATGCAGGCATTTTTGCACCACAAATTAAACTTAATACAGGTATGCTAGAATTAAACACTTATCTGACACAAAATTTTCCAATACGGACTAATTGTGGGTGTCTTCCTTTCCACCCAACCATAGGCTCTTCATACTGCGTACTATGACAACATGCCAACCCCATGAAAAGCAATGATACCACTCGAGGGTTCTTTAAGCTTCCCCTTTCCTAGCTTGGGCCTATTTGAGGTTTATCAGATGCTTCTCTAACATCAAGCTCGCAACCACTTAGCTGAGGATAGCATTTTTCCATTCTCATACCAGTCCTACGACCATTTTTTCTCACTCTCTAACTCCCCATTTCTTCATGTGTCTCATGCACATGAAATACCTTTGAAGGTTCTCGACCTGTTCCCCTTTCTTCTGTCAGAAGGAACCCATGGGTCAATTTGACTGCAGACTTGGTACTCTATTGTACCTTTTCCTGGCATCCCCCAGTATCCTAGTCTAATTTCCTATTCATGTATTCACTGAGGGTGGTTTGTTGATCAACCACCAGTCCTACCTCATTAACTGATTTGCCTTGATGTCACGGTTGAGGGAAAATTATTAATATTTATAAAATAATACATTAGAAAAGTGGCTTGTTCCTTTATCCAAATAAACCCTTCTCTCATTCCTCTAGTGGTATCATGGCCAATACTCAAGGCTTCACCCCAAATTCAGTTGGTTGATATTTTCATTTAAGTAGAAATATATTTACAATATTTACATGTCATGGCATGACAATCACTAATTATGATTAATTAGAAGGTGGGGGAAACATGGGTGTTATAGGTATAGTACTTTTGTGGTAGGATAAAATTTTGGAGATAATTCCTACATACTTAGTCTACCCCCATACATGAAAATTTAATCAGTAGTGAATGTGGAGAATCTAAAACTCTATGAGCCTTCCATGTTGGATCAATAGGAGGAGAAAGTCCTACCTTCCATAGAGGACTTAACCCCGTATGTTGATCTGGATTATTTTCGGCACGAAATGAGAGCAGAGATATAACAAAGAAATATACAGAGATATCTCAGATATACAATAATGTAACATAAATGTATCAGAGATGCAACCATAAACACAGAGATACAGTAATACACAATTTTCTATTAATGAGTGAAAATGTACAAAGACTATAAAATACATAGTGAAAGACTCGCTAGAATGGTGGAAGCTTATCTCTGAGAAGAGATGTGATGACTAATCGTATCCGTAAGAATATGATTGTTACAATGAGGCTCCAAAAGCATTTTTATCGTAAATAAAATCCAAAACCCTAACCCCGGAAGATGAAAAGACAATAATTTTGTGGACCCCGTTTTGGGTGGTTTGGTGTATCAACTTCCCGAGGGCGTAACTTTGGCATATAATATCTATTTGGGGTGAACGATAGCTCGTTGGAAAGGTATTGTCAAGGATATTCATTTTGGGGGCTCAATTAAAAAATTAAACAATCATTGAGAATATCGATCCTGAAAAACCTTCATTCAGGTCCTCAAAATGACCCTGGAAGTTAAAAACTGCTAAAAATAGTAAATTGCCAAATTGCCAGAAAACTGTTTTGAGCCACATAGAAAAAGGTGGGTGGCCACCGATATCCACCTGGATCAATATTCCCTCCTTAGGAAGAAATTTTATACATTGCGTTGAGTTCTCAGGGGAGAGGGGAAATTGATTGAATCTTGGTGCACTGCTTGCCTTGCTGGAGACATTGCACTGTGGAAGGATGTCATGAACCTATTGCTGGAGGGGTTGAATCTGTTCAACCAGTCAGGTTGCATGAGATGTCTAGGTGAAGAAGGAATATTTGTGATTTGTTGCATTCTTGTCACCTTCTTCTGTTGGATAGAAGGTGCTTGGGTCGAGGATGTAGTGGTTGAAATATCCTTCTGTTCACCTTTTGAACATATTGTGAAGAAGATGAATTTTGTAGTATGAGATACTGTCTTGCATCATTGTTTAGTTGGAACAATAGTTGGAACTACCTCTAGTATTCTGTAGAGATGACCCCCCAGAGAAAAAATGACACTGCGGGGTCGAGACTCATAAAAAACATGGTGTTTCCACATATATGACTGGCCCAAGAGAACATCACAGATATTCAGTGGGGAAACATCACATAATACCTCATCCTTGAAAGGTTGGATGCCGTATGACAATCGACATTGTTGGTTGACACAAAGATCTCGTCCCTGGTGAAGACACCCGATGTTTTACTGTTGCAAGTGTGGTTTTGTTGGCAATCCCAACTGTTTGACGACCTCTACAGAGATGAGGTTCTTTTGGCTTCCTCTATCAATAATAAAATGTAGCAGGGTCCCCTTCACCAACATATTTGAATGAAAAATGTGTTCCCCCTCTTCAGGATCTATTGGTTCTTCTGGTTGAATTGTTGTTGTGGCAACAATAACAGTTGGGTCTGCGTCGATGATTTGTCTTCTATCAATATTTTTTGAATCAAATTCTGAATCAGGGTTTGACTCAATTTCTTTGATCTCGGCCACCAATGACTGTTTTGAGAGACATTCATCAGTGTTGTGCTAGGGGCGTTTGTGGAAATCACACCATTTTTTGATGTCCTTCGTCTTCCCCTGACCCGTCTTTTCAGATGGCTTGGACTGGTTTTCGGGAGGTTGTTTTTTAGGGCCATCTTTATCATACTTTGGTTATTGCAAATTTTCATAACTGAACTCCCATTTGTTCTAGTGCTTAAACTTTTTCTCGATTTTAACAACATATCGATAAGCAAAACTGAGTGATGAGATGTCCAGAAAATCCATTTCATTTTGGATATATCTGTGTAGAGCCTCGCGGTATTTTATAACCAAATGTCATTCGAATTCCTTGATACCCATCCTGGTTTGCAAGGTAAGGAAGGTATTGGTGAACTATAGAACTTCTTGGCCCCTTTCTTGCCACAGTGTGGTCCATCTCATATACCAGTCCTAATAGTTGCCAACAGGGTAATATTGTTCCTTTACTGCATCCACAAAAACTTACCAACTGGGATCAACCCAATATATTCCAGACTCTTATGTGGATATTTTCTCCCAGTAATTTTTCCACTAATTTTTGACATGGGGGAGAGCCTTAAGAAGTGCGCAGGTGATCTTTTCCCTGTCGGAGAAATTATGAACAGAGAAATAACCTTCTAGCAGATTTAACCATTTTTCTAGGGCATCTGCATCTATCTGTCCTTAAAATATGGGAATATCTAACTTAACTTGTACCTTGAAAGGAGAGGTGCTTCCAAAGTGTCTTTTTATTGAAGATGTGCCTATTGCTATCAACAGCCATTGAAGGATGTGGGAAAAATTCTCCATCATTTCGTCCCTTTGTCGCGTGAGAGATTTCTCAAGCAGCAGATGAATAAAATCTTCTGCTTCGTCATTTTTCTTTTCTTCCACCATGGAGGGTTTCTTGGGCGTATGAGAGTTATTTTCTTCAATAGATACAAGCTATAGACCCAACTTTCTATACTTGAACCTCGTCGGGGACATACATTAAAAAACAATCAAGAGCAGCCTGCTCTAATACCACTGATCCAAATTATTTTCGGCACGAAATGAGAGCGGAGATATAACAAATAAATATACAGAGATATCTCAGATATCCAATATTGTAACCCAAATTTATCAGATATTCAACCATAAACATAGCGATACAGTAATACACAATTTTCTATTAATGAGTGAAAATGTACAAAGACTATAAAACACAAAGTGAAAGACTCTCTAGAATGGTGGAAGCTTATCTCTAAGAAGAGATATGATGACTACTCGCATCCGTAAGAAGATGATTATTACAATGAGGCTCCAAATGTATTTTTATCATAAATAAAATCCAAAACCCTAACCCCAGAAGATGAAAATCCAATAGTTTTGTGGACCCCGTTTTGGGTAGTTTGGTGTATCAACTTCTTGGGGGCGTAACTTTGGCGTACAATCTCCGTTTGGGGCACACGATAGCTCGTTGGAAAGGTATCATCGAGAAGATTAATTTTTGGGGATTAATTAGAGCCTTCGACATTTATTGAGAATATCAATCTTGAAAAACCTTCATTTAGGCCCTGGAAATGGCCCTGGAAATTAAAAACTGCTAAAAATAGTAAATTGCCAAAATTGCCAGAAAATTATTTTGATCCAGATGGAAAATGTGGGTGGCCACCGATATCCACCTGGATCAGATGCTTAGGTGGAATTGACAGAGGACAAATTTTTTCAGAAGACGTCCAGAACTACAAGATAAGAGCAACATTAAATTTTTTATATTAAGTTGAAAGGACAATTTCTAGGAAAACCATAGTGGTACTCTGGGGAGAAGGTAGAGGAAAAATTTCATCAACTCATTCAGTAAATATTTTTGGGACCAAAATCCTCCCCAAATGGGGAGGTATGATCCATATTGTATCACTATATTATTTTTCATCTATCTTAGTACTTCCTAGGTGGAAAAATTTGAGGAATCATCGTGCAGTTCCGACAGTTTGTCCAAATTTGGAAATTTGGGTCCAAAAGACCGTCTAAAATATTATAGATCCATTTTGAGGCATAAACTAAAGAGTTTTTTGGTCCAAACCTTACTATGGAGGAATATTATAAATTCTACAAATCAATACCTTTCCAACAATGCAAGAAAAACCTCAATCGAATTTCGTATGAAAAAGTTATGCTTCCTGCAAGTTGACCTTGTTCGATTATTGAGAGGGGGGGTAAATCAATAATAGATAAATTTAATCCTTTTCACCATAAAATGAAAGTGTTATATTAGTGTAGAATTATGATCCAATAGTTGCAAAGTAAATAAACGATGAGCAAATGAGCAATCATACACATACACAATACACAAGTGTTTTATGTGGAAACCCAAAGCGAGAGAAAACCACGAAACACTTTTTATTATATGTATTTAAGAATTACATTCATTGGAAGCACCAATTTCTTTTTTTTTCCAACTGCAACTAGAAGGAGGCTCCAAACCCCTAGTTTCTCAGGCTACAACCCGAGGGAAGATCCAACTCCCCAATTCTCTGGCTACAACCAGAAGGAGGCTCCGACCCCTAGTTTCTCAGGATACAACCTAAAGGAAGCTCCAACTCCCCAATTCTCTGGCTACAACTAGAAGGAGGCTCCAACACCCTATGTTCTCTGGCTACAACCGGAAGGTGGCTACAACCACCTTTCCTTTCCCTTTCCAACCGCCCTGACATAAAAGTAGAATGATGGAACAACTCTCACACTATCACTGTGAGATATATTGTTGTAAACATGTACCAATCAACATGTAATCAACCTGTACCATAAACAAGTGCATCAACCATGCATCGAACTGTACCAAACAACCTGTAATCATCCTGTACAATAAACAAGTGCATCAACCATGCTCCAACCTATACCTCAACCTATAATCATCATATACCATAAACAAGTGCATCATCTAGGAACCAACCTGTACCTCAATCTATACCATCAATGAGTGCATCAACCATGCACCAAATATGTACCGATCATGCATCAAATACACATAAAATATGACTCATCAATATGTACCAACATCATCAACTATACACCTCACTTATGTGCCAAATCATCAACTACTTGTCTCAACCATGTACACAACATGTACCTCAACCAAAATCCCTCATCAATTTTATCATCCAAATCTTCTGTGATCACCTATAACTAAAACAGTATACCACAAGTCTGTACCTCAAACCATGTGCTAGAACCTCACTGTTATAAAACCTCTATCTGTACCAATAACTTCAGCAACATACCTCAACCAAAATTCTTCAAACATGAACCAATATCAAACTTCAGTAGATCTGCCTTAGATCAACTCTACAACAAGCCATAAACTCCTAAGAGGGCATCCAACATATTTACAAGGAAAACCCTCAACTTGATTCATAAATTCAACACTACACATATGAGAACCATACATTTTTTCTTCTTGTAGTGTTCTGTTGTCGCGGTATTGCTACTACGAATACACTGTTGCAATTTTTCTACCGCAATTATTCTGCCACACTTTTTCTGCCGCACTTTTCCTACTGTGATTTTTCTGTCGCACTTTTCCTGCTACGATTTTTCTTCCGCACTTTTTCTGCCGCACTTTTCCTGCTGCACTTTTTCTTTCACAGTTTTCCTACCGCACCTTTTATACCACACTTTTTCTTCCACCGTTTTCCTACCGCAAATTTTCTTCTGCAATTTTTATGCCGTACTTTTTCTACCGCAATTTTTCTTTCGCGGTTTTCCTGCCGCACTTTTTTTGCTGCAATTTTTCTGCCGCACTTTTTCTATCGCAGTTTTCCTGCCCCACTTTTTTTGCTGCACTTTTTCTGCCACACTTTTTCTCTACCAATAATACCTACCCAAATAACTTTTCACAAAAATAGATATTCAATTATATTCAAGTGTGTTTTGATTGAGAGATCCTTGCCTCTTATTTATACTTTTATGTCGCATCCTCAAGGGGTTACCTTCTAACCATCTTAACCCACTTTCCTTATTTTAGGGTTAACCCACTTATAACCACTTCTCTACTTAACTTAACCACTTTCCATAATTTGTAAGTTCTCCATTAACTTTATTATTTTAATAATTTATTTTGCATCCTCTTTGACTTATAGTACACTCATCACTTAACTTTATTATTTAAATAATTTCTTCTTTGCAAACACTTTGACTACTTTCACATTTTGGGGCTTCTACATGACTCATGAGGGTTCCCGAACTTCACATGGCCATAAATTTGTAACCGTGAGGAGTTATGTGATGTTCCACATACCAACGGAAATGGCATGACATGTACTATCCATATAGAATAGTTTTACCTGCAAATATATCAAAACTCATACCATTATCCATCGAACAAACTTGGGTCCATTACCTAAGTTTCTTCAAGGGTTGACATCAATGACAACCAACCCAATTAATCAAGAATCTTTACCTTTGGCATTGATGTCAACACTATGATGCAATAATGAAGTCATGTCACTCATTCTCCCCCTATGACCAACACTCCCCCTAGAACCATGCCTCTTTTCTCTGCATTTTATAAATCTCTCCCCCTTTTTTATCAATGGAAAAGTTATCTTTCCATCTAGTGTTGCTCTCCCTAACTGAACTATCCTTGGGGATACTCCCCCTGACTGAATTCTTTCTAAAACTGATCTCCCGACCTGAACTGTCCTCTTTATGGTTATTCCTCATGTAAATCTAATACATATAAGATAAGCATTCAAAAGAATTCATTTTGGCATAGAAATTACTTTGAGTCTCTGGAAAAAATACTCAACGACTTCCCTTGGAAGTTTTTTTGTAAATATGTATGCCACTTGTTCTTTTGTGCCCACATATTCAACTTTGATGTTCATCTCTACAACTTGTTCCCATAGAAAGTGATACTTTATTGGAATGTGCTTCGTATTGGAGTGCATCACCGGGTTCTTTGAGATATTGATGGCTCTTGTATTATCACAATAGATTGGAATGGGCTCATCATACTCAACTTGTATATCTTTCAAAGTTTTTTCCATCCATAGAAATTGAGTACAACATCCTGCTGGTGCAATATACTATGATTGGCTATAGATAAATATATTGATGATTGTTTCTTGCTTATCCAAGATATTAAACACTCACCCAAGTAGAATGTTTCTCCACTGGTGCTTTGTTATTCATCAATGTAGCCTTCCCAATCTGTATCTATGTAGGCAATAAGTGATAGATTGTTTCCTTTTGGATACCATAATACAAACTATTATGTTCCTTTGAGATATCTGAAAATCCTCTTCACTGCTAATACATGTGATTCCTTTTGCTCTTCTTGAAATTGTGCCACCTGTCCAACTGCCTACATTACATCTAGTCTGGATGTTGTAACATATAGTAAGCTACCAATCGTTGACATGTATTTCCTCTGGTTTGTATACTTTGAATCATCATCTTTGCTCAACTTGCAACTGGTTTGCATAGGAGTGGTAACTATTTTGCAATCTTCCATTCCGAACCTCTTTAGCATTTATATGATATAATTAGCTTGAGAAATAAATATTCCTTGGTTGCTTTGACATATCTGAATACCCAGAAGGAAGGATAGTTCTCCAAGTAATGACATTTAAAATTCATTATACATATCCTTTGAAATTTTTTAGCTTAACCTTGATATAGAGGTTGCTATATGCACTTCCTTTTCTGAACTCTCACCTGTTGCTATATGAACTTTGAACTATAGAGGTTGCTATATCTCAAAGTTCTCTTCATCCATAGAAACTGAGTACAACATCCTGTTGGTGCAATATACTCTGATTTCACTATAGACAAATATATTGATGATTGTTTCTTGCCTATCCAAGATATTAAACACTCACCCGAGTAGAATGTTGCTCCACTGGTGCTTCGTTAGTCATCAATGCAGCCTTCCCAATCTATATCTGTGTAGGCAATAAGTGATATATTGTTTCCTTTTGGATACCATAATACAAACTATTATGTTCCTTTGAGATATTTGAAAATCCTCTTCACTGCTAATACACGTGATTCCTTTTGTTCTTCTTGAAATCGTGCCACCTGTCCAACTGCCTACATTACATCTAGTCTAGATGTTGTCAC
>JASDQU010713331.1:0-27167 GCA_032191745.1 Picea mariana
GCCCAAACCCACCATTGGAAGAAAAAAAAACAGCCCAGTATAGCACAAACCAATCATTGGAAAAAACATAAAAAAATAAAAAATAAAAACGTGATCATGGTATAGGGTTGATAATTTTGATAAGTTTCAAAAGGTTATATATTTTTTCACTTTAATGATTAAGTATATGTTCTTGAGTGAGTTTAATGGTTAAGTACATTTAATGGTTAAATACATGAATTTAATGAGTTAAATATAGTAAAATAATGTATGTACACTTTCACTGCTTTTGATAATCAAATTTCTAACCTAAAAAAATTCTTATACATAACAAATTATCCTTGAAAATTGTAAATTCAATTATAACTAATTATCCTTGAAAATTGTAACTAGAAAAAGATCAAATCACATCAAACTCTAAGATGCTTGAAAACATCAACTGTAACTAAACCCTGACACTATGGAGGAATGAATGTTAAAAGATCAAACATGTTGTACCGCAAAAATTCTATTATTCCTAAAATGCTTGAGAGATTGGAACCATAAATCTTCCATTCATTAAATAATAACAATAGAATAAATTATAATAGCAATAGGACAAATTATCATAAACTCAAGATATTGCAACCAAAGGATAACTTAGGAGGGTATCCATTAATTTTGGGTAGACCTTGGCTAGCCATCCGTGATGCATATACTCATGCATATATTGGTTGTAGGTCAGAATATATGACTATATCACATAGAAAATCAACTAAAACGCTCGACCATATCACATGGAAAATCCATTAAAACGCTCACTCTCTATCCCCGTGCTAAACCTTCCCCTAATTCAAAAAACCCTCCCTCGATAGAAGAAAATGATGAATAAACCATTTATCTTGTTCTGACCTTGCTTGAACATCAAGAGAGATACAAATGATGACCTTATTTTCACTTTTATATCACACCCTCACATAACTAGGAATCATATTTATCCATCACTTGGACATATTTTCAGAAGGTTTACTAAGGAGACTTACTCATTGGTTGAATTGGCACAACAATTTGACCCAATAGTTCCCCTGGATTCCATCCTTGAGAATCATAGCTTACCAATTGAGATTTACCCAGGAAAAACTTTTAACATAAACTCTACACTAGAACCCTCTAAACAAGATCAACTTGTCAAAATCTTGTAGAAGCACAATGGAGCATTCATTTGGGACTATATCGATATAAAAAGAATACATCTGAACTTATGTACACAACATATATACATTAAGGAGGTTTCCAGAACTATCAGGCAACCTCAACGGAGGATGAATTTTGTTATGAGGGATATAGTGAAAAAGGAACCACAAAATCTTCTTAATGTAAACTTTATCTATCCTATTTCTAACAATAAGTGGGTCTCACCTTTAGTTATTGTGCCAAAGAAGAATGGGAAATAGCATGGATGAATTTATTACATGGAACTGAACAGGGTGGTTCAAGTCCTCATTCATGTCCCTTCAACCTTAGAAGCTACCTTTAGGGATTGAGGCTCGATTTTCCTCCCTCAACCATGGTCAAGGAAATTAGACTCATACCTAGAGCACAAAACCTTCTAATGGTTCCCATATCCCAACTAAGAGAGAGATTATATTCTCATGACATTATGTGTGGCAATTCGAGGCATTGTTCTTGGAGTTTGATGTCTAGAGGCTTACTTTTAGTCCTATAGCTCAATTTTCCTCCCTTGACCATCTCTAATGCCCCACAACCTATACTTGGTTCTCAAAACCTTTTATTGGTGTCCATATTTCAACTCAAAGAAAAAATGTCCCATAGAGAAATAATCTGTGGTGGTTTGAGGAGTCATTGATGGCTCTTGAGCCCTATAAGCTAATTTTTAGGCCTAATGAACAAGTTTCATAATTTGACCATGGTCAAGACCTTCAAACTAATACCTACTTCTATGAAACCCTAATGGTGCCAACATGCCAACTAAGAATAAAATGATACAATTGGGAGGTCATGTTTGCATTGAAGGTGTTCTCCTTGGCCCTGGATGCATGAATTATTCCTTAAAGGAATAAAGCACAGGCTTCTTCTTGCTACCATTTTGAGGAACCCTTGACCCACAAATCATGCTCGAAAATTGTAATGGTGCACACAATTCTACTTGGAGGAAAAATATCTCCTTAGGAGGTCATGCATTTTTCTTGGGCATTAATTCCTGTTAGCACCATGATTTTTACAGCTAGAGTTAAAGGTTTGTCAAAAAAAAATCAAAGTCATGCCATGATCTTGGGAAAATCAAGATATTCCTAGATGAGTCATACTTAGTGTGTCAGAGTTTATGAGGTGTAGTGACCAAATAAAGAATGGCTTGGAATGACAGTAAAGGGTTTAGCCATAAACTGGTTTAAAGGGTGTATTGTATTTTTCATAAAACACTACCACAAAGGAAAAAAATTCAAGAGTGTAAAGTTCATCATGTTCAAGTTGTAAAGGTCTACTTTCGCAAGTCTCGAGTCATGTTAAAAAGTGAGAAATTATGTATCACGGTCGAATCAAATGGTTAGGGTGAATTCCATGTCAAAAGATATTATGGTTCATCATTACCTAATCATGAGGTTAGAAAGAGGAATAACATGGCACTCCATATCTTTTGTACCGTTGCAAACTTCAAAGGTGTACCCACCATGCAAGTTTACTGTGCAAATCTTTAACTTGTCTTAAAACGTCTTGTTGCTATGGATATTCTTTTTTTTTTTCATAATTTTGTTCCTTATCCATTCGATCATAAATATTGGCCACCTTTTGTTTTTCTCCATCACCTTCAAGAATTGTGCGTCATCTATAGCTTTTCCAATAAGCTTTGAAACCCTCTTCTACGCAAATATTGTGTGTTGCCAGTCACTACGTAAATTTGCCACTCTGTTTTTGTTGTGTATCCTCCATTTCTTTCAATAATTGTTTAAAATCCTTTCTTGGAGTCCATTCCAAATTAGCTTCTAGAACGAGTATGTTTTTCACATAATGAGATTTCTTTCCTTTGAGCTACACTATTGTTGTTTGTTGTTGCGCCGAGTTTTCTACTACTATTTAGTGTTTCGCTGAGTTTTTTGCTGCGTCGAGTCTCTTGTTGTTTATTTGTTTGTTGCGCAAAATTTTCTATTGCTACCTATTCCTATGCACTATGAAAAAGTTACTATTCTCATTTGTTGCGCACAGTTTACACAAAGTTGACATATATCAACATCATGACAACTCCTCAACAAAAAAGAAAGAATCTGAGAAGAGAGAAAGTTTTGAGGTTTGAGCCACAAGATTTAAAGTTAGTAAACGCAGACATGATGATCAAAGTGTCATTTGAACAAGATAGATGCATAAGATTCTATGAAAAGGTTCAAGGCTATATTGCGCAGCTAACCAATGAGTTTGCTCTAAATTTTAATGGTGTCAACACAACTATTACAGGGATCACTTTTCAAGTGTCAGAGGAAATCATATCAGTTGCGATAGATATTCCTATGCATTGAGAAAATTGGTTTAAATGTATGCAATTAGATACTTCTTGTTATATTTATTTTCTCAAGCCTGAATACAGAAATTGAAATATTGGTGCGAACATTCCCAATGAATACCTTTTGGAACCTTTTGAGAAGCTTCTGAGGATAATATGGAAGTACTTCACTTGTTAGGGTAGGTTTGACAAGGTACATCAATACCAAATTAGGTTCCTGATGCATTTCACAGGGAAAAGTCCCTTAAACTTACCTTTCTTCATATGTAGAAGCCTGGGAAAAATGGCAGAGAGTTTCCAAGCCAAAGCTGACTAGCCAGAGAGTAGCCTATTCCATTTTTCCTTGATAAATTTCTTGGTGGTTGAGAATATTGGAAAGTTAAACATGGACTAGGGTTCCTTCTTGTTTCCATTAAACATTTCCCTAGATCTTAAAGGAGATACTCCCTTTTTTGTTGAGAAATCATCATTTCATAGTTCAGGGATAAAAGGAGGAGGTGTTGTTGAAAGGGGAAAATTAAAAGAAATTGAGAATTCATCACTCGGTTAGCTAGCCTCAAAGAAAATAATCAAACAAAGATTAATTGATGAAACTGAGGAGACACAAGCTCCCAGTAAACTGTGCACTAGGTCCTCTGCCAAGAGGTTTCCCATACCCACAATTCAAACAAAGTTGATGAATGTGCAGCCCAGGAGATTGATGAGAAGAAAGTGGAACCAAGTGAGAAAGATACAAATATCAAGGAGGTGAAACAAAAACTCAATAAATATCAACATGCTATAGCCCAACTCTATCAAGAAAACATAGATTTGAAGAAGAATCTAATAGAAAGAACTCTTGAAACAAAAACACCATAGAGTAAAGCAGTTCAGAGTTCTCCTACCTCACCAACAGGAGGAGAAATTAATATAAAATGGTTGAAAAATAAGCTAATAGAAGCTCAAGATGAGATCATTAAGCTCAGGGAGGAAAAAAGAATATCAGAGGAAGGGATCATGAAACATTACAAGAAATGTAGACCAACTATAGACGATGCATGTGCAACCATCTCTGATGCTCAACCATCTCTGTGCAAACTGGATTTTCTATTTTTGGTGAATCTTGTAGAGGTTTTTGTTCTCTTCTAAAGAAACCAAATCCATAACTCTAGGATGTAGTAGTTTGACTCCTAGCAGCTAAGTGTAGCCTTAGTTTTCTATATATGTTTATTATTTTGATGTAAAGAGGGCGTGCGGGCAGAAGTATAGACATTTTGATCCTCAATGTAATTTTCTGAATTTAAAGGAAATACAAATGCAAAGGTCCTAAATTCCTTATAAAATAAATTCTAATGGTGGTGATTTGAAGATTGTACTTTCCTTTGTATGTATTTCTTGTGTACTTATTTTCATATGCACTTTTCTTCTCTTTAAAATGGTAAATTAAAAGTCCAGAATCCATCAAATGCTGCTCTAGACTTAACTGATTTAAATTATGTCTATCTTCTTAACTAAGGTCAAAATTCATCCTTTATGATGCTTTGATTTTGTTATGTGTTTATTTTATTCTTTCACCCTACATAATCAAACTCAAGACTGAAGTTCATCACCTTATTTAGTCTTTGTTCCTATAAGGATTTCTACCTACTAGGCATTGTTTTATTTTGTTTTCAGGGGTTGACTCCATAGCCCTAAAAATACTATACCTTTTTTCCAGCAAACCTTGGAAAACTATTTCAAATTTTTAAATCTAGCCATCAATTCAAAGTGACATGTCTATCAGAGATCAAGTCTCAGAGAGAGCACTCTCTAGATTGGAAAGGACAGTTTCCAGTATTAAAGTTGGTTTGTAAGTTACCTTTGTAGATTGTTTCTTTAGCCCAACAATTTACTAAGCATTAACAATTCCTATAATCTTCATTTATGGCCTAAGACTTGGGTTTTCCCCCCTAACCATATTCAAGACCATGAAACCCAAACCTAGTTCTAAAGACTTAATAATATAGTCAATATCCCCACTTGGACCTTCTTGAACCTTGGTGGTTAGAAGATTCCTTTATGGTGTAAGTCCTAGGTTTCCTCCAAATATGTTTGGGGCCCAAATAATCACATACCTAGTATCAAAGATCCCCCAATGACATCGATATCCCTAGTCAAAGGAAAGGATAACCTTGAGAGGGATTGTGTGGTGGTTTAAGGTTTTTTTCATAGCCATGTATTCCAAAAATATTACTTTAGGGTCTAATCACTATGCTTCCTCCCATGAACATGTCAAGAGCCTTGAGACTCATAACTAGTGCTCAAAATATTCTAACAATACTCACATCCCTAGTTAGAAGACAAAGATGCCCTCAGTATGTCATATGTGGTAGCTCGAGTCATTGTTATTCACCTACATGTTTATAATCTTCCTTTACGTCTTAAGTATAGGGATTCCTCCACAATTGATGTCCAGGGCCCTTAGAATAATATCTAGTGTTGAAGTTTTCCCAATGTCATCAATATCCCCATCTATAGGTAAGGATACCATTGGGAGGTCAAGTGTGGTGGTTTGAGGTGTTGGTATGGGGCCTTGATACATATAAACAACCTCTATGGCCTAAGGCCCAAGTTTCCTTCCCCTACCAAGTCAAGGACCCTGGTACTCATAAAATAAATTAATAAAAAATGTGCAAACACATTATTAGGAAGGCATGTGCTTTATAGTGCATGCACATTAATATTGCTTAGTATTTTTAATTTATTTTTGTCTTTACATATATCAAAATCTTAAAATACATACATCATGTTATAACTTTTTATCACCGTATCCATTTTTAGAAGCGCTCCAAGATCACTATAGTTTTGATGACTTAGAATGTTAGGAAGTTGGTTAGCGTTAAGATAGATATTTTGAAATTGAGATCTAATTTGGGTATACGCAGGGCACTCCACAAGAAAGAGTTTTTCACTTTCAACCCACTTTCTGCCACAAAGGTAACATATTATTTCATGACATGGTGTTTTGGGGATTACAATGCCAAGTCTCACTGTGTTTAAATAAAGAAAAAACAAAAAAAAAATGAATCCATTTCTATATTCATAAATGGATTTTAAACAACAAAAAGTAACACTTTTATGCATATTTATGTCACTGGATTTTTGATGAGAAAAAACATTTCATAGAACATATAAATAACACCAATTTTAAAACTAAACAAGATTGAAATTTCCAAACTAAACAACCTATTAAATTTGGGAATTTTGACCAACTTACCTTTAGAGCTAGGGTGTACCTTTAGGGCTAGGCTGGTGGGATAAAAATGTATTATAATTTCAGTTTCTGTTTTCACAGTTAAAATGAAAAATGTTAATAGTTAGAAAAAAAAATTTAACCATGAAGAGTTTAAATAATTTTAATATCTATATTAACAATTTTAATAGAGTAGAATGTTAAAGACATGGAAAAAAATATTTAACCATATTTAAAAAAATCATGGAAATCCTTATGATCAATGATGTGTGCCGTAATCTACCGTAACTCCATACCGTCAAAATCTAATGATATCTTTTGTGACGCCATACCGGCTAATCATGACGTCTGACGGTATGCATCTACGGTAAATTTCAAACATGAAATCTTTTAATATTGAAAGATAAAGTCATAATCTTAAAGTCCTTCTCATCACATTGAAATGCTTCAGATTCAAGAATATATTTCCAACCTACATTGCATTTATGTGCATGATGTTTGTTAAAAATGTGTTTACCTTCATAACATATATTCAACCTGCATAATCTTTATTAAAAGTGTGTTTTAATATCGATTGAAAGATCTTCCATCTCCACTTTTTATATTTTATTTATTTGAGAGATTTTTATAAACTTTAAAATTAATTTTATTGTATTTGAGAGATGATTAATATTCAATTTATGTAATTCAAGAATTAATATAAATTTATTTCAATTTTAATTATTAAATTGAGTCGTTAAAAATAGTGTTGATATTTTTTTTATTTGATTCATTTTTAAAATTTTATGTATATTATAGTATATTTATGTTGAAAGGCGTACACGTATTGATAATGGGCAGATTTAATAGGGGTTTAGTGCTTAATAAGTTTTCTATGGACATGATTAAATATGGCTGGAATATTCTTAGTAGTCACACAAAATAAATGGCTGTGATTTCAATCATTAACTACCTAGCTATTACAAAGACATCCGATAAATGAAGCACAACCGTTTATTTGTTAATCAATAATAAAATTTAATAAATTCTTTACCAGCCAATACCTTTCGACGTTCTCCAACTGTTGTATTAGCGGCTGTGCTAATTTATGTATATTATAGTATTGACATGTTAACCATTTCCGTACATTTAGAATTTAGTTAAAATTCATTTAAATTCAATATTTATATGATCATGGATTCATGAATATTTTTAGGGTCTAAATTCTTCCTTAATACTTTGGATTATGTAGAAATTAAAATTTTGCAATCTTCATATTTTGTTTATATAGTGAAATATGGTGTTTTCTTATTAGTCCATCACTTTTAAGATATGAATAGTGTTCCCTTAAGGGAAACTATTTGGAGACCCCCCTCTTAGTGATGTGATGATGTTGTTTGGATGAGCTCCTTGCTCATATCTATTTATTTTCAAACTTGTTCTTCCAATTCTTTCATCATAGACATGATGATTTAACCTTACATCATTCACGAGTTTTTTTATACAATTATGCCATGGTGTATAAGCTTTTATTTCTTACACCTAAGAGGTTATACAGATTTTATGTGCACTCAGAGATGGTACTTCATGCATGATCTTTATTTTATTTGATGTGCTATGTTCTAGTGTGTGGGTTTCTTGCTTAGACATGGTGTGATGGTTTCTTACCTAATCGTGAATGTAATAAACATTGCATTTGATCTAAATCACTTTTCACAATAATAAATATTATTATTTTGTCTCGTTATACCATGGGGGGATGTAATTCTCCTTAGATAAATGTTGTCATGACTTAGGTCAAGTCATACTATTAGTGCTTTGGTTGAAGTGGTGAACTTCATATCCTAACCATACCTTACAGTTTGCATCATTTCCCTTTCATTTCCATCTCTTTCATGAAAAATACATTATCCTCACTCATGTTTGAATTATCATATGTCATCCACCAAGGTCTACTCAAGCAAATTGAAGAACATTGTAAAGCGAAAGTCAAATAAAGCCAAAAAAGGCCAGAGGCGAAGAGCGTGAAACTAAATAATTTAAAAACAATGAAGCTAGAGCTATGCCACTTCATTAAAAAGGCTCGATCCCTTAGTCTTACACTAAAAATGCATATTTAAATAAAGGGATAAGAAATCAAAGAAAAAAAATACTAAAAGGGGTAATAAATAAAGTGTCAAGGTGATAACTCTAAGAAAATATGCCTCTTAAAGGTTTGCATGTACAAATTATGAAGATTTATTTCTCTAAAAACTAGTTGGACTAGTTAAAAGACCTTCTACATCATCACATATAAATTTGGAGGTCAAAACATAAAGTTTGCTTTCCCTTTTCATAAAATATCCATCATTTTTACCTATCTATAACCAAGTGGTTTAGGAAACACCTCTTATCCTAGGAATTGTCACATGTAATAAGGGTAAGGTTGTCCCACCATGGTAAACATAAGAAAATTATAAAATTAACTTATGTTGTGAAGGTGTTAGAAGGGATTAATAAATGTGCATTGCCTAATAACTTATGTTGAGACTTGATTCATCATTATAGGTGGACACCCCTCATTAGCATCAGTGCACTATATCTCTATATCCGAGACATTGCCTTGGGATTTGCATACCTTCATTGGGATCTATGTACTTGTATACAATCATACCTACCTACATCAGAATCTGTGCCATTTTTCTTGGGATACATGTAGTGGATTGGGATACATGTCTGTGTATTGGGCACCAGCAAGGATGCCACATCATCATTTATACAATTATCATCATATGGACCATACATGAGATAGTTTTGGTGGTGATCCTAGAACACATGTGGACAACACCCCTTTTTCGACCCTTTTTCACACGTGCGGGATTTCTAGACATTTGGAGATGATTTTTACTTGGCATGTGTATGCAATATTCTCTTAGGTGCACTTTCTCTCTCTTAGACTCACATGTGTGGTTTGTGGACCATTCTATAAGGGAAAACCTCATTATCCACTCATTTATCACACATGTGCATGATTTATTCCATGAATTTTTGGGTTTGTTAGGGGGTTCCCTTGTTTTGGGGCCTCCTTTGACTTAACACATGTTTTGGAAAGGTTGTTGGTACAATTTGAGGAGAGTGAACTTGTTACCATGCTCTTATGGACAATATGTGTATCTGTTTGTTAGAATTTTCACATTTTGAAGGGGGTGCCTCTACATTTGAGGATTTATTGTAACCACCTATGGTATTGTCCCATGTTTTTCACTTAGGAACATGGTATTAGGCTCATGGTTTAATTTGAGAAAATTGCATTGTTTTAGCTCATGGAATTCATTGTATGGTATTTGGATCACTATAGCTATATAAGGAGGATGCCTCTCTCATTTTTCATGGTTGGAAATAGATTGGAAGATCTATTTTATCGTAATTTTGGTGTAATAACTTACTATATTCTTGAGTAAAAATTTTCTAGGGTAATCAAAGAAGGGTTTGATATTGCAAGTATTCATTGAGGAAGGAGTTATTGCAAAGAAAATAATGCAAGTGAAGTATGATGAATTTTGTATTTCATTTACTTGTGAATTTTCTAAGTTAATAATATTTTATTGGGGTGAATATCATAGGGTTTTACCTCCTTACACTATGTTTAATTTACAAATTAATGTTTGTAATACTCAGGTTAAGTCCTTTAGGACTAACCTCCCTCTGATTCTTACATAGTTCAAATTGTTTAGATCGATGTTCACCAACAATATTCCAAGATGCTTGGGGACTTCAAACAACAAAGGTAAAAGGAAAAGTATTCAAAGGTAAGAGAAAAAGTACTCAAGAGTATACTAGACCCCATAACCCAATGGTAAGCACTATGTTTTTCTTTCTCTTTATGGTCATATCACTTAATTTTCCATTTTAAATATTTTAGTTTATAAGCAACTTAGGGTTTGATATTTTTCATTTGTTGATCTAGGTTGCTCCTTCCAAGTTTTTGTGTGCTAACAATATTCCATATTTTGCAATGAAATTGGTAATTTAATGGAGGTCGCACTCATAAAGAGTTTTTCTTAAAATGAATTTGCAATTTTATATTTGGATCTAACATTTTCTTCCATGTTTTAATTCTCACATAGAAATAACCAATTATACCTTAAATATAACAAGTCTAAGGTTTTCATGTTAAATCTCAATGTATTAGAAATGCTGATATGTAGGTAATTTCTCAAAGAAAATCTATTTGATCTAGGTCAACTTGCACTCTTTCTCAGATCTATTGGTTTAAATCGTGATTATTCCATAAATCTAATGAAATTTCATTAAAACCTAAACACTGCACTAATAATTTCATATATTGCACATTCCACTTATGAAGTTATTTCTAAAGGGTCGAATTTATTTTCAAGCATTTATCTCAGCATGATAAATTTGATCTCATGAATGGACTTTGATAAATTTATATGTCTTTTTAATTATTTTAATGACACTAGTAATCAGTTGAAATCAATCAAATCTAATGTTTGACTCATTTCAGTACATTTATTTTATTTTTCCCATCTTGTTTATAATCTTAGAATAATTAATAGTGAATCTATGCCTAAAAAACAGGAATGACTTCCCATGTGCTATTTTGTTCGATTTGTTGGAAAGTGTACTAGATGAATCATTTTTTTCTTGTGTGCTATTTTGATCACTGTTAAAGGTTAATAGAATGATAACAAAAAGTGTTTTAGAGTCCTTCTACAAGCATAAGATTCTAGATCACTGGATTGGAACCCCATATACTTTTTTGATCTATATTTTTGCTCATTGGATTCACTATGTATTGTAATCACATGTTTTAAAATCTCATGGTTAATTTTGTTTAGATACTACTATATATTTTATTGAACTCAACCTAATTTTGAATTGTTGTCCATGGGTTTTAGATAGAGCTTCATGCCATTTAACACTAATTCTCGTGACAACATTTGAGTCCAACAACATTGTGCCTTACTATTTGATTGATATCTATGAAAATCATACTCAAGGAATAAACCTACACATTAATCATAACTGGTACAAAATGGCATGGTGAGCTTGTGGTAGCTATGCTATGGATTGCTTTTTAAAAGTCTACATTGGATTTTGCATATTTATTTGTAATCAATGGTTCACAACAATTATGATGTCATTTAATATTTTCTAATATGTTCATCGACTATAACCTTGGAATTTTAAGTATACAGTTTGAATCAATGCTCCAACACTTGGTATAGATAGTTTCAATTTCTACTTCACTTCATGATGTGAAGGTCATAAATACCTTTAAATGTCTTTAGATTAACACATATAAGCAATCACTTTAAATGAACAAATTTGGTTTAATGAGACATCATCATATGAGTTTGATGGCTAAATTTCATGCTTTCATCACATAACTTACACTTTGGAGAATCAAACTAAACTTTGTGGCAAAATCTTTGAGTACTTGCTTTGGTCAATTCATCATTTATTTGTTATGGTTGTTGGCAATCACACATTTGGGGGTACTTTTATGAATTGATCAGGTAAACCATCTTGCACTCCACTTTATTACCACATTTTTTCCATAAAAGAGTATTTCTTGGGTTATTTTTAATAATCAATTCAAGTTAAGCGATACTCCCATCTATAAGGATTTAGCTTGGATTGACATGTAGGGTTTCCCTCTAGGCTATGGAAGTTTCTTTCCTTAGTCTGATGTATGGGGAAAGGCCATTAAGGTGATATTAGGTGGTTTGCATGATAGTTCCTTTAGTTTCTTGCAATTTGTGGTTAGCACTTTATTCATCTAGTGAGAGTTTGAGAGGTAACATTTTGGTGTCATTGTTGGGGATAAAATCCATTCCCTGGCTATTTGTAGCGCACCTTTTTAGCTACCAAGGTTTAATCGCTATTAAGGGAAGGTTATAACACCACTCTATACCTAACTCATTTAAGAACAGAGTAAAAACATATTATCTACTGCTATAATTAACAATCCATAACATTCCATATTAATTTGTATACACAGCGGAAATCATGATAACATAAGCAGTAGATTCATGCAAAACGTGATAAAAACATAATCAGATACTTATCTTCTAACAATGGTAGATTCCACCAACCAAGTGCAGGCCTTTCACGAACCTCCCAGCCTTAGACCACACTGCTCATTAGCTCAGCAATGGGTCACCCCCGAGCTGGGACTAAGCTCCACCCCAAGGCAAGGAAATCTAGGCTAGGATGAGGTTACAGGGAAAACAACACACAACCACAAGGAATGGATTATCTCCAAGGAACCTCCCATGCTCACTGCCCACAGACCCTCATTCCCCACATTCCTATTCCACCCCAGGAGTATACACCTTCTCTGTCACCTAGATAGTCCTTCGGCTTCTAATCTCCCTTGCCTTGGGTTACAGGAACATGCCGGACCAGAAGCCTTTGGGCTCTNTACAAACTGGCCAACAAGCCACACAAGATCAAACAATACACGTCCACCACAATCCACAGGATCCAGACACGAACACCCCAGGGTAGCTCCAGAATGATGCAACAGTATAACCAGGCTTAGGAGGGACGAGACACTTCTGTTTTCTCAATTTGGCAACACAGAATAGACTCACACTCTGGATTCTCAGGGATGCGTGATGAGTCGTCCACATAGGGGTCGATTTAGACTCCCCAGTTTAGAACAGAGAAGGGGTGTACCAACTTTCCAGAACAAACACAGACTCTTACCCCAAATCCACACAGGCTTCTCGTTCAGGGAATATACACACCGGTTTTCTCAGAGCCAGACACCGACTTTTGAATCACAGGGACACACCAAGGTTCTCTACAGGAGTTGGGTTGGTAGTACTATCCCCGGGCTCCGTACTGTTCAGACAATCAGGTAGAATGGGGAAGGAACCTTCTCACGGCTCATCCTGGCCATTTTATTCACATGCGTCAGGGTTGACACTTGTCACCCATGAAACTGCATGTGTTCCACCAGCACGCATCTCCCTTGCATGTTCTCTCCTTGCCAGAAACTTAGTATAAACATAAAATGAACATGTCTTTTGGGGATAATAATAAAATATTATTCCCAGGCTTAAGCCCCTAGGCTCTACACTTAGCTCCTTTTCCCACCTTCTAGCCCCTAATTCCTTGCCCATCCTATGGATGATCAGTCCCCCTTCACTCATTCATCGTGGTCGGTCTACACATGGCGGTGTTTATGTTTTATTAATTGTTCTGCATGATTACATATACAACAGCAGGCTCCTAGCCTTCAACACTTAGTCTCCCTGGCCTAACAACACATAAGCCTGCAGCTTATAAGAACTCGGCTCACTAGCCTATAAATCATAATTACAATTCCTTTCAGAACATGGTTTACTATGGGGCTCGGCCTTGGGGACACTACACTATTCAAAGTTGGTCTTAAAAAAAAGATGAGCGAGATTTGAAGGTTTTATTAGTTTTACTCATTTGGCGAGTCCATTGAGGGGGGGAATCCCATTTCCCTAAGAAATTTTAGAGGATTCAAAGGTTTTATTAGTTTTACTCATCTGACGACTCCATTGAGGGGAGGAATCCCATTTCCCTAAGAGATTTTATAGGCTTGTTTCTTTTACGGTGAAGTAAGAAACATTGTACCGACATTTGAGCATTCACCTTGGCGACTCCACTCTTGTCACATTTTATTTTCAAATTTAAGTTATTGGAAAATTGGCACCTTGGGATTTTTGTGAGTTTCATCCTTGTTTTGATCTAGAAGGAATTAGTGGATATCCTAATCATTTTACTCAAAAATGGGTAGAAAATATTCCTAAGTTTGATGGTATTGAATCTCATTCCATTCAACACATTGTTTTATTTTTGGAGTATGTTCTAAATCTTGATGTATCTCTTGAGGATGTCCTTATTAAGTTGTTTGTATTCTCTTTGGAGATGAAGGAAAAATATTTCCTAAGTCATATATTAGCATTAGTAATCCTAAGACAATATCTTCTTGTGCTCATCTTTTTAAGAATCTTATTGAAGTGTTGGGGTCCTAATCATCAAGATTTTGAGGATGTTTTTAAAGACTATGTGGTGACTGTGCAAGAATATAAAACGTATAAAGTTATTAATACGTTTGAGAAACATGATATTTGAGAGAAAACTTATAATTCCATGGATGAAGATTCTTCTTATGATTCCCTTGAAGAAAAGTCACCTGAGAAACACATTGAAGGTCTAACCTCTGAACAATATATTAAAGAAGAAAGGATGGTATGCTTAGAATATTGGATTGAGGTTTTCCATGAAAGAAAAAGAGAAATGGAATAAGTGTTCCATGTGTTTCAAATAAATCCTTCATTAGATTTGGGGGCTCAAAATTAGCAAGAAAATAATTTCCTTATTTTCATGGGGAAGATGTTTCCACCCATAAGGTGTTTCCAAGAAAATAAGGTGAAAATAAACAAGAATATGTATATAAGAAAGAAAATAATCTATAAGTGCAACTCACGGGGAAGATGTTTCCACCTTAACACTGGACGAAGATCAAGAACATAAGGGGAAATGGAACATCTAATTGAAAATTAAGAATATAAAGAAGAAAACCAACCATATAAGTAACGGATTACAGAAGAATCACTCCATAGAGAACACAATCTTAGTGGTGATCAATTATATGAGGGATACATGGAGGAACGGGAACAACATCTAGTTCATGAATCCATTGATGATTTCACGAAACATCTTTTTTCCACTCTTTTGACCTAGAACTAAACCCTAAAGTCTACAAACATAATACTAAAGTTTATCTTCCACATATTCCCATTACCATATCTATGCTTTACATGTACTCAAAGGTAAATGGATTGCAATTTAGATTTATTTTTGTTTGCATGATAAATTAAAGAAGGTTATGAAATCACTTGTGTTTTTAGTGAATGATAAATGATGTGATAGAGTATGTATATAGGTGTGCTAGAATATGTATATATATCTGTGCTTTAATAAAATTGCTAACACAACATGTAGCATATACTTTGCAAAATATTCTAGAGGGTGTCAAAAAGGGCTTTGCACAGTCAAGGAAGGTCGAGGAAGATACCAAGTATTTATGGCAACAAGAAGGAATCCATCAACTTGCTACTTGTAGTAAACATATCACTTGTCACGACCAACGACATTTGCAACCTCGCACTGGCATTGTAACAACTTGAGCCTATTCTTGCCTGGAACGATAAATGAATATGTTGCAACATAGCGACTCATAATCAATCCATTGGCTTGATCCATCACTGTGTGAACAAGCATAATACCCGTGTGCTTTAGAAGTTGCGACTGAAAAGTGTTTGGGTTTGTTACTATATATATGAATCTCATTTTGAGTGTTTGTGATCAATTATAGATCCCAATGCTCTAGATTAGTTCTAATTGAAACATTAAACCCCAAATCAAAGAACCCTGTCTTTCTTATTTTAGAATGAGTAAATGCTTTGTTCACTTATATAAACAAATGCATCCTTACCTTCAATGGAGCTTATTGTGTTTTTCCATCAAATTTTTAATACTTTTTCCACTAGATAATATATGCTTTTTATATGCTTGCTATATGCTTGTTATATGCTAATCATCTAGACATCACATGTCTTCTCAGAGATAAGCTACCACCATACTAGCAAGTCTTTACTTTGTAATTTTACAGCTTTGTACATTTCACTCATTAATAGAAATTGTGTGTTATTGTATATATGTTCCTCTTGTTATATATATATGATATATCTATGTTATATTATTGGATCTCTTTATTATATCTCGGCTCTAGTTTCATGCTCAAAATAATCCGGATCATCTAAATATTCTCCTTAAATTTAGCTTGAACAATATTTTTAATATCATTAGAATTCTACAGAGTAACTTCTTCTTTTATTTCCAAGTGATTTATCCAAGAATTGGCATCATTATGTCATCTCCGCTTGAGCCATTGGTGATTTTGGCTAGAGTCTAAAGCAATTTGGGGGGTCATCCATATTGTTTATCTTGTTCTTGTACATTAACTACCTAATCATAGCTATGCTCTCAATGGGGGGAAAATATCACTTCTATGAGGAGGATAGGATATGGTGTATTGTCTTTAATTTTGAGACTAAAAGTTATAAAATTATTTTGGATTTGTTCTATATTTCTTTAGAATTCTCGAGAGATACTGCATCCCCAAACTTCAAAACTATACAAGATAACAAGAGGGACAAGAGTCTTAAATATGATCTTTTTCTTATCCCATAACCAAAGGTATGATAATTTAAAATTATTTTCAAGCCCATAATAATCTTTCTACCCTCCATTTATTCTTTTCTCAATGTTATAGTTCCAATTGAAATTGTCATCAATATCAATTCAAAGTTACTTGTATGAAGGTACTTCATCCTAGGTATTGTTTTCATATACAAAAATATCATAGGTTATCTTGTTGGATTTAATTATAATAACCTTTGTTTTTTTAGCCTTCACAATAATTCTTGTACCAGAGCACAACTCCTTGAGGATTCTAAGCTGCTTACTGAGGTCATAGGCATTCCTTTCCATAAGAATAATATCATCGACATAGAGAAGAGGGATGATGAATATACTAACCAGGGTTGGTCCAACACAACTTGCAACTTCTACACAAGCTTCCAACTTGTCAATGTATATGCCAAAAAGGGTAGGGGAATGGGGACAACCTTGTTTGAATCCTATATTGCAGTTAATTTATTTGGAACAACCCTCAATGCTCCTAAACTTGGAAATAACGTTCTAATACAACCTTATCGCAACAACTCTCATCCTCGAGGGAACGTTTTGCTCTTCTAACCTATTCCAAAAGTTGGTCCTAGGAAAAGTGTCAAAAGATTTCCTAAAGTCAACGAAAAGATCCTCCATTTCCACTTCTTATATTCTATTTGAGAGATTTTCACGACATTTAAAATTAATTGTATTGTATTCGAGTGATCATTACTATTCAAATTTATTTAATTCAATACTCAATATAAATTTATTTCAATTTCAATTATTCAACTAAGGTGTTTAAAATAGTGTTTATATTCAATGTATTCAATTGATTTGTTTAACTTTTATGTATATTAATATATTGACATGTGAACTTTCTAGTAGGTTTATATCTAGATTATACTAATATTTTTAATACAATTAAAATCATTTAAATTCAATGATAATTTATATGATCATGGATCCATCAATTCTTTATTGATGTTATATTGGATATTAGTTTAGATTTATTTAAATTCAGTTTATAAGTGTGAAAGGGATTAAATTTTTTAGATGTAAATTTTTTATGTTTAAAGTTTTCCAAAATTTTGATTTCTTTAATATTTCAAATTATATAGAAATTAAAATTTTGAAATCCTCATATTTCTCTTTATATATTGAAAAATGTTATTTTCTTATTGGTTAGTGACTTTTAAGCTATGTATAGTGTTTTTCCCACAAGGACAATTACTTTCAAACCACCCTATAAGGAGTGTGATGACGCTATTTGGATGAGCTTTTCTCCTCATATCTAATTATTTAGACTTATTCTTCAGGTGCTTCCATAAGAGACATGATGATCTAGTGTTATAGAAAGATTTGTCTCACCCCATGCAACTTGCTCAGAAGGCCTTTTCCATTTCCCTATGCAGATTTGAAGTCCCCTTTTGCACTTCCCATAGCTAAAAAACATATTTCCCCACATATACGCACCTTAATGGTTATACAACATGTGTATACATAGGTTGCACGATTACATCCTGCGTACATCGGGTTTTGTGCCCAAAATTAAAAATTGTGTTCGGTTTCCATGTCACGTCACAAGATCCATGATCCTTGACTTTCCATAGACTTGAAACGTTTCAAATCGGCCCTTTAGTTCCATTTGAAGGCTATAAATTGGACCATATATAAACCATGGAAGAGGGAGAATTCAACTTTTGAGAGAAAAGTTACTCTGGAGAAATTATTCACTTCATATTGAGTTTGCATCCCTTTGTTCTTTAAAGTTTGAACACATTGTTCAACCCCCAAGATCTTCGCTCTTATATGAGCTTTCCTTTGGTGGAGAATTGAAGTGGTGGAGGCCCAGCTGGAAGGGACTTAGTTTCTTGGTTTTGAGTTGTGCTGAGACGAAAGTTTGTCAGTCATACACTTTTGTTGATCATATTGTAATAGAAATAATATTTTCTCATCCAATTGATGTCTTACAAATATTTGAATTATTATTCCATGGGCACATTTGTTTTGAATGTTAATGGATTATGCTATTGTATGTGCTAAATTTATATATTATCACCATATGCTTGCCTATATTGGTTGTTGAGGACAAGTTGCAGGTATAAAGATTTGATTCAAGTGCTCAATGGTGGTCTTCATCGAACATCCAGACGAGGTAGGCTATTTATCTTGTCTTGTTAGCATTTTCATTTATATAGAATAATTGGAATTAGAGTTGATTTCTGCACTCATTCAGTCTGTTGTGGTTTACCCCATGCCATAGAGTGATTTTCCTTGTAAAAAAGAATTGACGACCATATTGGGGAATGAGTCTTCTATTTTGGGGTTTTGGAGTGTTTTTCTCCTTTGATTGCTCTCTGTTAGCTTGAGTTTCCTTGTCACCTGATTACTTGATAGCCTATTGTTTCTTTGTATATGAGTTTCTTGGGTTAACCCTTGCAGTGTTTTAATACATATACGTGGTTTTTCCCTTGATAGACACGTACATACGTGATATGTCCTTCTATAGGGCACGTACATACGTGATTTTTCCTTAAACAGTCACGTACATCAAATTTTTGAGCTTGTTTGCTGGGTTAGTTTTGATGGTTTTTGAGTTGTCTTGGGTCTCTGTCTGAATGTTTAAGTGCTTGCAGAGTGACATGAAATGTTTTTATCGTTGAATTTTCAGGCTATTTTTCTTTCTCATCATATTTTTCATTGGTTTTCCTTGCATCTTGGTCTAAGTCTCTGCTTCTTGGTATCCTGCTTGGTTTGTCTTTGTTTGCTTGTAGTAGGGTCTATATATCAAGCTGCTATTCATTCCTTGCATTTTCATTTCTTATATTGAAAACAAAAAAATATACATTTTTCATTTTTGCATTTAATGTTTGGGTTGTTTAACATTGATCTTGATATACATGGAAAGATTGCATCTTATTGAAATTGCAGAGTTGAATTGAAAGTATCATTTTGAAAGATTACCATCTTTTAAAGAATTTTAATTTAGGACTTAGCATTTGTTTATATTCATTTCTTTTATATGACGAGTCATAACATCATCAGTTTCATGACCACATATTTTGAGCTAAAAAAGACATTAAAATTAATATTGATTAATTAAAATTGATTGGAAACGATTTTATTTTTCAGAGTACACAAAAATGCATAGGATTTAGTGCCTTGGAATAAGATTTTGTGAGTAAACTTCTCCAAGGCTATTAAACTCAACATATGTGTCCGACCAAGGAGTGGTGAAATCCATTGTATAATTAGTGGCATCATGATGCTCCACTCACACCGGAGTTAAGAACGAGGTCAGGCGAAGTTGGTTGCATAGATAGCCCTCTAATACCTTCTTAGCGTCAGAGATATTTCTAGTGATCTATTTGTATATGGGGGTCTTTCTAGTACCTTTACCTCTGTGAGAGGTGATGATTTCAATATTTCGGGCTTTGTTACCTTGTCCATATGGTAAAATTGAAAATGTATATATTGGTGCAGATTATTCACCTGAATAAATTCATATCCACACCGATCTCTTCAAATAATTTTGTTATGTATCTTCTTGGTCATATGAACAGATTCCAAGAATCGACCCTTGCATTGTTGAACATGAAATCAAGACTTATCGAGATGCTCGACCTACTCGACAATGTATTAGAGCTATATATCCTAGGAAGGCCCCTGCTATTAAGGCATAGGTGGAGAAACTACTTAATGTTGGTTTCATCTACCCGGTTCCTTTCACTAAATGGTTGTCCAATCCCATTCCTGTGAAAAAAAAATAAGGAACCATCTGTGTGTGTATGGATTTTCACGACTTGAATAAGGCTTGTCCTAAATATAACTTCTCGACACCTTAAATTGATTATATTCTCGATGAGTGTGCGGAAAGAAAGGTATTTTATCTTACGGATGGATTTTCGGGATACAATCAAATGCAAATCAAACCCAGGGATCAACATAAGACGACATTTATTTTTCCTTGGGGTAATTTTTCATACCAGAAAATGCCTTTCGTCCTTAAAAATGTTGGAGCAACCTTTTGGTGCGCCATGACCTTTACTTTTCATAAGCTCAAACAAATTGTCGAAGCTTACCTCAATGATATCATTTCTCATTCTCGCAAGAGAGTATATCATTCCACTCACCTTCGACTAGTATTTTGGAGATGTCGTTATTATCACATGTGTTTAAACCCTCACAAGTGCATCTTTTGTGTTAGGTAGAGACGTCTCTTAGGATTATTAGTCTCTGAGAAAGGGATCTTGGTGGATCCTATGAAGGTTGAGGTAATACTTCGATTTCCTCACCTGCGCAACATCCCCCAACTTCAGGGTTTACAGGGGAAGGATAACTTCCTATGTCTATTTATAGTGAAGTATGCCAATATAACTAAGGGTTTCATTCATCTTTTGAGGAAGGAAACTCCATTTGTATGGAATGAGTGAGCCTAGGAATCCTTTGATTCTCTTAAGAAAGCCTTGGTATTAATGCCTCTTCTGAAGCCTGCATACTACAAGAGAGATTATTTTCTTTATATCCCCGCATACGAAGGGACGATTGGTATGGTTCTAGTTCAAGAAGATGGTGAGCTCAATGAGCACATTGTCTACTATCTTAGTTGAAATTTAATCGGTCCTGAGCTTAAATAATCTCACATTGATAAGCTAGCCTTGGTTTTCATACATGTGGTTCAAAGATTATGTCATTATATATTGCTGATGTCAATCCATTTCAATACTACCTTACCTGGAATATCATAGGGGGGAAATATAATAAGTAGATTTTCATTTTTCAAGAGTTTGACCTCGATTTTGCTTCGACAAAATATAAGAAATCACTTGTTTTTTCTGATTTGTTATCAAACTTCCCTTGACTAGATGAGGACGTTATCCATGTTGATTCATTCATGGATGAACAAATTTTCTTATCTCGTCTTCGGACCCCTAGTATGGAGATATTTTGATTTCTATTCAAACTTTAAAGTTCTCTCAGCATCTGTCATGAGACAATTGATGACGTATATGACATCAAGATAAAAAATACCTTTTCGTCATTGACACTTTGTATCGTCGAAGCATAGATAATATCTTGCATCATTGCTTGACTCATGAGGAAGCTGAGTCCATTATTAATGAATTCCATAGTGGGGCTTGTGGTGGTCATCTATCTGGGCTTGTGGTGGTCATCTATCTGGCCTTGCAACAACCCAAACAATTTACGAGCTGGTTATTCTTGGCTGTCAATTTTTAAAGATTGTGTTGAAGCGATCAAGAAGTGTCACCCTTTCCAGGTGTTCACTCAGAAAATGTGCTTGCATCCATCCCATTTTCAGCCGGTCATCATAGTCGGTCCCTTCACCAAGTGGGGGGGGGATTTTGTGGACTGCAACCCAATGCCAGCTGGGGGGAATCATCATATTATCGTGGTCATAGACTACTTTAATAAATGTACATAGGCCATGCCTGCAATTAAATATGATGGTAAGACTGCAATATTTTTCGTGTTCAATCAAATTATAGCCTGGTTCAGAATCCCGAGGGATATTGTCACTGCTCACGAAAGTCACTTTTAAAATGAAATGATGAAAGAGTTAGCATTGAAACTGGGGTTTAAACATGGTCATTCTTCCCCTTATTATCCCCATTCAAATGGACAAGTAGAGGTTGTGAACAAATATCTCAAGACCATTTTATAAAAATATGTCATCTAGAGCAAATCTACCTGGAATTTAATGCTTTACCCCGTTCTTTGGGCATATCGAACCTCAATTAAGAATTCCACCAATTTTTCTCCTTTTCAGTTAGTACATGGTGTGTATTTGATCCTTCCCATTGAATGTGAAATCCATTCCCTTAGACTGATAGTTAAGCTCCTACCTGACACTTTCGATCTCAAAGAACGCCTCGTACACCTAGAGAGCCTAGATGAGTAGCGTTGAGATGCCTCTACAACTATTGAAGAGAATAAATGACATGTCAAGGTCCAGTATGATAAGTATTTCTATCCTCGACAGTACATTGAGGGTGACTTGGTCCTCTTGTATGATCAAGCCAAAGAACAATTGGGGTCAGGCAACTTCAACCCCATGTGGAATGGTCCTTATATCATGTGACATGTTTTAGAAAAAGCAGCCTATGATTTGGAAGATTATGAAGGGAATATGTTGGTTGAGCTCAAAAATGGGTTCTACTTGAAAAGATATTACGCTTAAGCCCCAATCTTGGCCATAATATATTACTCTTAATCCCCAATCTTGGGAATTTCACTCCCATAACTACTGGTGTATGTACATATCACTATAGACCACCACTATGGTGCATTATTTCTCCTCCAGTGCACATTCATTGAGTTATACATAGTATATCATTTGTCAATGATCCATTATTCATAATGGTTAATGATAATTCTTCCATTCTTTCTTTCTTGCTTCTTCTTTGTCAATTTCTCTCTGCAAATGTGTGTGTTATTTTCTAGATGGATCTATTCTGTGCATATTCAACACATTTACATGGTATCAGAGCCGACGGACTACTAAGAAAAATATACACCAAAATTTTTTGTAGGTACAAAATATTGAAGACAACGAAAAGATGGATTTCCCAAAAGAATTCATTCTTACACCTTACAACTACTTTGCATCGAAGGATAAAATAGTCATACATCTCTGAACCAGAGGGTTGTATAGGTTAACCTTGAATATAGACACAGAACCAACATCAACCATAGAAAAATCCAAGTACTTAAATCGAATGGATGAAGCATTCAGAACAATTTGCAGTCTTATTCATCCCGATCTCCTTTTTCATATATCTTCATGTAAGACTCCAAATGAACCCTGGACCAACTTGGAAGGGCTCTTTGGAAAACAAGATGAGATAAGGGGACACATGCTAGAGGTGGATTCACTCACATTGGATCCAAAAAGCTTAGACAATATTCAAGATTTCTTTACAAAATTCAAGGATTTACTGTCGCAACTCAAACCTTGCGGGGTTGATAAATCTAAGGAGGAGAAACACATGGTTCTCACCATTCTCTCCAAACTTGGTCCTGATTTATCTATGTTCGTTTCCACATTACATTTAGTCAGATTTGCCTCTGGATCCACCTGGAATATGCCTTCTCTTGAGGACTTTATAGAATCCCTGACACAAGAGCAAACCAAGCTCATCAACATGGGAAAAATCAAAGGCCCAAAGGAGCATGCATTTACTGTGCAAGATAGTAGCCATCAATATCATAAATATAAAGATAAATACAAAAGTAAATATCATGCACATCCGAAGAAGGAAGGGTTACAAAACCCTTCACCGATGCCTCCGGATCCAAAGGAGGAAAGGGAAGGAAAGAGGAGAAATGCACATACTGTCACAAAGGATTCCATCCAGAATCCACATGCATGCAAAAAACAATAGATCTAATGTCTCAAATATTTCAACAAAAGAAACTTGTAGATTGTGTCCTCGAGGGTAAAAAGAAGAAGAAGCCAAAAGATCTAAATCCCAAGAAAGATAATTCTAGCCATGCCTTGATTGCCATCAACTCCTCTCTTGATGCTTGGATCATAGAATCAATAGGATCAAATCACATGTCTGCCTCAAAAGTAGTATATTATTCATTGAATGCATTCAAAGGTCCTCCTATTCCGATGGGGGACAACTCTTCTGTCGAAGTCACCGGTAAAGGAAGGATTGAACTAACCAACAAAAGCTTCAAGAATGTGTTGCACGTTCCCAAACTTTCTATCAACCTTCTCTTCGTGTATCAGATGAGGAATTTCGACACCGGAAAGAAATTTATATTCACATTAAATTCGTGGACATATATGACATGAAAACTAACTCGAGGGTTTCTGCCAGTGAGGTAAATTACCAGTCTAGATTGTATAATTTTCCTGAATTCATTGAACCTAATTCTGCTTTACTTCTTACTCATGCTGATGAAAGTAGTAGGATATGGCATGAAAGGTTTGGACATTTGAATTTCATATACATGAAAATACTTAGTAATAAAATATTGGTTGATGGTCTACCAGAAACCCATTTCTCCAAGGGAGTATGTGAGGGATGTGTTCTTGGAAAACACCCTTAAGAGAAATTCGACAAAGGAAAGTCTCAGAGAACTTCCGCGCCTTTAGATTTTATCCAGAGTGACCTTATGGGTCCTTTTACGCATCCATTTATCAACAAAGCGAGTTTTGTTCTCAATTTTGATGATGATTTCTCACATTTTACATGGACCTACTTTCTCAGGAAAAAATCTGAGGTCTTTCAACACCTCAAACATTTCAAAGCTCTGGCTGAGACACAGTCTGGAAAGAAGATCAAAGTCCTATGGAATAATTTCCAGGTTCTTGTAGGAGCCACATGAACTACATTGGAAGGATGTAAAGCGTATCCTTTGAAACACATAGGGAACCATCACCTTTGGGATTCATTATTTATATATCATCGGGTTTATTGATTCTGACTGGGCTTTCGATAGCACTGATCACAAGTCCACATCTGGTAACTCACTTAGTCTTTGTTCTGCACCTATCTGATGTTCGAGCAAGAAGCAAGTTTCCATTTCTCTATATTCAGTCGAGGCAGAGTACAGAGGGGTATTTAACATAACCATTCAGCCTATGAAGCTTGGCTACAACATTTTCTCACTGAGTTGGGCATTCAATTTCATTGGTCGATCATCATCTGGTGTGAAAACCAGAGCACTCTGAAGTTCTGTAGAGATCCATTTCAAAGGGAACAGATGAAGCACATAGAGATCCACATTCAATACATCCAAGAATTAGTGCATGAGGGGATCATCAACCTACAGTTCTATCCTTTAGTAGAACATACGATAGACATATTCACCAAGACCTTCACCGAGCAGAAGTTCCATTCTCTGTGAATTCGTCTTGGAGTGAAGGACATAGTTTCCTAGCAACTGTAGCTCTTCTTTTTAAATACATTGTACCTTGAGGGGGTTTTTTTCCCATGAGGTTTCCCTCTTTCCTCACTTTATTTTCAGTGTATCTTTTGTATTTGGGTACCTAACATGGCCTCGTTGCCGAGACCCATTCTTTATTTTCACCATAGTGATGTTCAAGGGGGGTGTTAGATTTACTTTACACACACCTAGGATTTAGTTTTCCTAAGGTTTTTCCTTGTTTTTTATTCATTATTAGTCATTATCCAATCTCCTATATTTTATGGGAGAATATTCCACCCGGAGAATATTCTCTTCAGTTGACACTTTAGTTTGACTAGTTGAGTTGAGTCTAGATGTTGCATTGGTTTTGTGCATATTCATTGAGTATTTCATGTGTAAATTATTCATTATTCATAACAGTTAATGAGAATTCTTCCATTCTTTCTCTCTTTCTTCTTCTTTCTCAATTTCTCCCTACAAATGTGTGTGGTATTTTCTAACTAGATCTATTATGTGTAGGTTCAACACATTTACACCTACTAGATAATTTTAAGATTGATATTTTTAGTTCACTCATCTCTCACATAGACACTATGCAAGCCAAAAAGAATAAATAGGAGGTATATTTGACATTAGCCATCTTCTATTCCAAATGTTGGTAAAAACACCCTTTATGGGAATTACCCCCTTGAATAATGTAGATATAAGTGATACATGTGAGTAAAGCCATGCAAGTAAGAATCACACTTCATTACCAGAGCTTAAGGAAGTATATGAAGGGGCTAATGAGGAAATAGAAAAAATATGTTTTGTAGCCCAAAAACAACCATGGCCACCATGACCATTAGGTATGAGATAAGATCCTTCCTAGTATTTTGTTCCATTATAAGGCATGGCATCGAATCATGACATCTGCAGTGAAAATTGTGTTTCAGAACAAACAAAAATGTGATTCATCTTCATGTTATAATTTGTGGCATCGAATCATGATGCCCGCAGTGACGTCGTGCATCTAAGGGAAATTTCAAAATGAATTCTTTTAATATTTGACGGAAAAAGAAAATTGTAGTGCCACAGACAACGTCGAATTTCATCCATGTGCGTAAATCCTTGTAAACTAATAATGTCTGCTGTGATGCCATACGTCAAAATCCATTGATGTCGACTGTGACTTCTGTCATGAAATTTGTAAAATTTAATCTTAAGACCAAAAAAACGTTATCTGGAACCAGGCCTGGAATTTGACGGGCTGTAGCCCGTTTTTTACCTCTCAGCCTGTATTTGACAGTGGGCAATAAAATTTACACGTCATCACTGACTGGCATGAGAATTGTCTACCTGTCAGTTTGACGTGTAACTGCCTCCAATGCCCGTCAAAAT
>JASDQU010713332.1:3533-27259 GCA_032191745.1 Picea mariana
GGTTTGAGACCTGAGTTCTCAGAAATCTAAAGAATCTGAGAGGATATCGATCATTGATCAAGAGGAGGGTTCCTGAAACATTGATTTGGTTGAGGAGGCCAAAGCCCCGAAGTGGGAGAATAGTCGTTGATTGGGGAGGATATGTGTCAACGGATCTTTCACTCCAGAAGATAACTAGTCAGTAGTGGCGAGGGTTTGAGAATTGAGATTCCCGAAGGCTAGACTCACAGAGGAGATCCTAGCTGTATATTTAAGGAGACATGTCAATAGATCTTCCACTTCGGGATATTTCCATATAGAGGAGAGAGAAGTTTGGAAGTTGAAACTCCTGAAGGCCGGAAAGGCAGATTCAACAGCAACCATTGATTCAAAAGGGGGCTACGTGGCGACAGATCACAGTGATCAGAGATCATGCGTAGATTGCAGGAAAGGATATTTGACATGAAGAATTACAGAACCAAAAATTGCATGGAGGATAATATTTCTAGAGCGGGCAACAATTGGAACCACAGTATTCGCAAAGGGATATGTGGCAGCGTGAGAAGGATTGTGAGGAAAAAATCATGTTGGTTGGAAACCACTCTTACCTACGCCCACAATCACGTATTAGCACAAGGGCATAACCCAGGGACGTATGAAGGAAGGGGCTAGTGAAGATGAGCTAGCGCCTGAAATTTAAAAAGCCCCTAGAGCGCGCGAACAAAGGGTGCGGGTATCACAGGACCTGTGTCTAAAGGAGAAAAGGGGCCTATGTAAAATTGATCTAGATTCGATCGGGATCCCGAAGATTCGATCTGACTCAGAGTATTAGAAAGATCCAGAGACCAGGAGGTTGTAGAACCCCCAGGAGGGGAAGGGGGTTGCATCAACACCTCCCATTCAGATAATAATAAAGTACCATGTTTATCTGGATCACTTGCACGCAAGTGTCCTCAAATACTATCGTTGTTATGAAAATGTGGTCTCTGAAATCTGGATGTTACAGTTGTCCCTTAGTTCCCCAATTTCTCCTTTATTATGTCTCCTAACTAATTTATAGTTGGATTTTGCATAGGAATCTTCTCTTAGTTAGGATTTAGAGTCTAGATTGACTTAGGACTCTAACTCTAAGTTGACACCACACTTCCTCATGAAATAATTTAATTTAATTAAAAATTCATTTTATTAATTTCATGCACACATTGTGCACATGTCTTTAATTTTTATTCTTATTTTCTCAACTTCTTTTTATTAGTCTAAATATCCCTTAAACTCATAGTTATAAGTTTGTTTAGGCATAAACATCTAGAGTTAGGTTTTATTGTGTTCATGTTCATAAATTAATATAAAATCATTTTCTCCTTTCTAACAAAATCTAACAAAATATTTTATCCTCTAAAGGCTTCTAAATTTTTATTAATTTATCTTGACGTTCCATTTCCTTTATTTGCATTTTAGATTAACATGTGGCATGCCCTTCAAGATGCACTGATGTGATCCAATGGTGTCACTTTCCATTTGACTTAGTTTGGAAAAAAATTATGCTTGGAGTCAATACTCCACTTGTCGACCTTATGTGAGACTAAGGGCCTACTGAGGAATAAGGAATATTCATTATTGTGTGTCCCTCAGAAATGATCGTGAATGATTGTCTTAGTATACTGCACAACATCATGAAATTATCAGGAACAAGGTAGTCGTTAACCTTCATATCAGATCATGGCATGAGTGTTATTAGGATATGATAGGGACACTACCAAACCTCTCCCAAATCTATCTAATATATGTGTATGACCCCTTTACTCCATATATTATTCATATTAGCAAGCGTCACCATGCCTACATCCATTAACAAAAACAATATTGATAATTATTATACATGAAATCCATAACTAAAAGAACCATCATTGATCCAGGTGGATATTTGTGGCCACCCACCTATTCTAACTGGCTGCTCTTGACAGTTTTTAGTTCAGCACGTTCTTTTGTACTTATTTGTAATTGTGGGATCTACACTTCTGGGGTTGTCTGAATCCCTACACATCTTCCAGGTGGAGACTGGTGGTTGCCCACCTAATCCAACTAGATTATTTTGGAAGTTTTCATGTCAATACATCTTTCTATACTTCCAGGACCGTTTTGGGGCCCTAAACAATGTTGTTTTGGATTTCCAGATTCAAATTGTAGATAGAGTCATATTTTTATGGTATAATGTGTAGTTCTTGGAAATACCTTTCCAAGGGGCTATCACGCACCTAAAACGAAGGTCATATCCAAAATTTACGATGCTGGCAAGTTGAGAAACCAACTTACCCATCAGGGCCCACATAACTTTTGGTGTTTCATATCCTAGGGTTAGCTTTTTGGATGTCTATGGTTTTGGAATTCATGAGTACTGTTAAAAAGTCCTATGGAGCCTCATATTTATCATTCTACTCATATGGATGCATGTAGCAGCCACATCTCTTCTCAAAGATAGCTACCACCATTCGAGTAAGTTGTTTCGAGTTCTATAGTTTTACAACTTCAGTCTATTTTATTTTTTCAATAGAAGTTATTGTTCACTGGATATCTATTTTTGTTCGCTGTATCTCTGTCTTATTGTATTTAGTTTGCTATTCATTTCGTTCTTCTCATAAATCTGGATCAATCTTCATACCATGTGCATAATAAAATCAAGTACTCATAATCAAGTCAATAATCAACTCCCTGACTCAATACAGAGCCAAAGATTTCCTATCGATGCCATCAACATCCTCTTCATGTCAGGTTTCTTGGATACTTAGGAAACATCATCATAATACTTGTCAGTGTTATACATCATTATTAATAAAATAACAAATTCAATACTCACTTATAGCATAAATTTTAACTCATAAACCAAATCAGATGATCATAAAGTACCATATTTATCCAAATCACTTGCACGTAAGTGTCCTTAAAGAATAATCAATGTTATGAAAATGTGGTCTATGAAATATGGATGCTACATACACCCCCTCTTGTTTTAAACTTTGTGTCAAATTTTGTACAGTCTAAAAATGAAAACATGAATTATAGATGCTACTAATCTATATATCAAGCTCTCAAAATAAATATGGAAATTGTTGACACATCTCTTGTGTGTCCTCCCAAGTGGTAAAATGTGGACTATAATTGTCCCACTGGAACTTGACATGATCAACCAATTGACGTCGTAGTTTTCAAGTGAAGTGGTCTAGTATGCAGAGTGGCTCCGCTATGAGATCACCCTCGTTGGATACTTGTAATGAACTCAAATCAATAACATGTGACTGATTCGAATTATAATGACGTAAAACTGAAACATAGAATACATCATGCATACGCCTCAAAGAATCAATTAAGGCTAGCTGGTAAGCCACTGGTCCTTTATTTTCTATAAATTTTAAAGGTCCCCCAAACCTTGGAGAGAGTTTAGCACCTTTTACAAACTTAACCAATCTCTTATGCATCTTCACCCGCAAGAACACTTTATCACCAACCTCATAACTACGGTGTATACGATGCACATCATCATAACTCTTTTGTCGGTCTTGCACTTCCTTAATCCTTTTCTTTATGGTTTGCATTTAATATTCCATTTCCTGAATCACTTATGGTCTCACCAAGACCCTATCATCTAATCGATCCCAACTCAAAGGTTTCCTACATAGTCGTCTATATAGAAACTCAAAAGGTGCCATATTTATCGAACTTTGGTAATCATTATTATATGCAAATTCTACCAATGGTAAAAAAAATTCCCATCATTTATGTTGATCCAACACATACATTCGAAGCATATATTCTATAATTTGATTCGTTCTTTCCGTTTTTCCATCGGTTTCAGGGTGATATGTGGTAATAAAATTTAATTGTGTTCCTAAATCTTCTTGGAAACTAGTCCAAAAATGTCTAGTGAATGCATGTCCTCGATTAGATATTATCTTTCTCAGTACACTATGCAATCTTACAATTTCGTTAAAAAAATTATAGCTAGGTCCAATGCTTGATATGTCATATGAACTGGAATAAAATGCGCACTCTTCTTCAAAGTGTCAACAAATACAAATAGAATCATGTCTCCTTGTCGTCAATGGAAATCCAACAATAAAATCCATGGATATGACTTCCCATTTCAATTCAGGAATCGTATGTGGTTGTAATAATATCGTTGGATGTCTATGATCATCTTTAACTTGCTAACATTGAAGACATCTTGCCACATAGTTAACTATATCATATTTCATCCCCTTCCAAAAGAATAATAGTTTAATATCTGCCTTCATTTTCGTGAATCCCAGAGGAGCCATATACACTGCTCGATGAGCTTCATTCAAAATTAATTTTTTCATTTCATTAGTGGTACATAAATTCTGACATTATATCTCAATAGTCCAGCATTGTCCAAAGAATAACCCTCATATCTAGGTATCATCATAGTATCTTGTATGATATTGTCTTTTACTTCCTTGCACAAGTCATCATCAGTTTGTAATGGTAAAATATTTTCTCGAAGGTTTTTTTTAGTGATATTACCAAGAAAATGCATGGTCTCCGACTCAATGCATCTTCTACTCTATTAATTCTTCCTTTGATGTACGTGATATCAAAATCATACTCACTAAAAGTTTTGACCAACGTATTTGTCACATGTTCAAGTCAGTCTATGTAAAAAATTGTTGCAATCCACTATGATCAGTTTTCAACTCGAATTTGTGTCCAATAAGGTAATGTATCTAAATTCATAAGGAATAAAAAATTGCTAATAATTCCAAATTGTGTGTTGCGTAATAATATTCACTCCTTCTTAGTTTCCTTGAAATATATGTGATAACTCGACCTTCTTGCATTAATACTCCACCCAATCCTTCATTGGATGCGTTAATGGAAACTAAGAATTCCTTGTCCATATCTGGAACATTCAGTATCGGTTTTGTTGTTAATAATTCAATACTAGTGTTTGGATCTACTGCTATCCCATCCTCAAAAATAATATGTCCTATGTATTGTATATTTTTCTGATAAAAGTCACACTTGATAAACTTTGCGTAAATCTTATGTTCTCGTAATGTTTGTAGTAATAATATTCGGTGTTCTTCATGTTCTTCTTTGGTTCTTGAATAAATCAGAATATCATCAATAAATATCAAAATGAACTTATCTAAATACTGACTAAATATGTTGTCCATTAAGCACATGCAATTTATTGGTGTTTGTGAGTCCAAACTAAATCACCACAAATTCATAGTGTCCATATCGTGTTCAAAAAGTTGTTTTGTTAATATCCTAATCCTTAATTCTGATTTGATGGTAACCAGATCTTATATCAATCTTAGAAAATATTTTCTCTCCTCCGACTTGGTCAAATATATCATTAATTCTCGCTAGAGGATACTTAATTTTTATTGTCATTTTATTTAGCTATCGATAAACAATGCATAATCAAAATGTTTCGTCCTTCTTTTTGAGAAACAAAATTGGTGCTCCCCATGGTTATACACTAGGTCTAATGTATCCTTTATCTAATAATTCATGTATATGTACTTTAAGCTCTATTAACTCAGGAATGTTCATTTTGTATGGTGCTTTTGACATAGGGGTAGATCCTGATATTATGTCAATAGTAAAGTCTATCTCTCTTCTTGGAGGTAATTATGGTATTTCATCAACCAAAACTTCTTTAAAATCTCTTAAAACCACATAGTCTTCTAATTTTGGTTTTTCATCCTCATTTAGTATATCCATTACCTGAATTTCATACCGTTCACACCCCTTCCTTATGCATTTTTAAAGCTACATGGTTGATAAATGTATTACCGAGAACGATTTTCTTACTCCTTGAATTGTTCTTTTCACACCATTTTCGTCTTGATAAACAAATGAATTTTCATAAAAGTTTAGTAGAACTTTGTGTGATTCCAACCAATCCATACCAATAAGAATGTCACAATATCCTAAGGGTAACAAATTTAATGTAACCAAAGTATTTTGATCATTTATTCCTATATCACACATAGAGATATACTTTGATACTTTTCTTTTTGTGCCAGTAGTTAATTGTACTAGCCAAGACTTAGGGTGTTTCACTTTTTCCATCTTACGGTTCTCTACTAAAGATGGGGTTGTGTAACACAAACTTGCCACTGGATCTATTAGTATAGAGATTTGTTTGTTTTCAAGCTTACCTTCAATTTCCATTATAGTAGACTGAAGATCTGCTTGTCTCCCTACTAGAGAAGCATTAATTCTTTGTACGCTTTTCCCAATATCTCCTATTGCGGTGGCTTCCTTCAAATTGTGAACTGTAGTTCTATTTTCTAGGTTTAAGTGTGGACAGTTTCTTCGCAAATGGGGCTCTCCATACTCCCAACATTTTAGCAGTTCTCTGGGATTGTCGGTGATCTTCTTGAATCCCAGGTTAACTAATTTATTCCCTCCTTGTGCATGTTGTGTGTTAGATGAATAGTCATTCTTTTTTAATCCTCTCGTCATGTTACGGTAAGGAGTCAGTTTGAAACCTTTCTTCTGTTGATTATGTTTATCCTGCTTCTTATATTTCCATGCCTTAGGAGTTTCAGATCTCTGTTTATACTATTTGTAGCATATTTTTTCTTTCCTAAACACCTCATTCAAGGATTTAGGGTTGTCAAATTAATTTATGTCCTTATAAGACTGTGGTAGAAATCTTAAGAATATTTAAATTTTCACTTTATATTCTTTAAAATAAGGCACAAATATCAAGAGATCTAGAAACTTATTAATGAGATCATGCATAGACATTTTTCCTAGTCGCACTTCATAAAATTCTTTAGTTTTTCTTTCATAACAACTTTCTGATAGGTATTGTTTCTTGAAATATTTCTTGAATTCTGACCACTCTATTATTTTATCTTTAAATCCTTTATGTAGTTTCATATATTGCCACTAGATACTAGGCTTCCCTTTCAAATTATAAATGGTCATTCTAACCTTCATATTACTAGAATAATTATAGATCTGAAATATTTTTTTATGTCTAGTAGCCAAGCTTCATCTTCTTCACCATTCTTTGATTCTCCATTAAAAGTGGAAGGCTTGATCTTTTTGAATTCACCTTCTAAGTGATCTAACGGTTTCCTTTTCTTAGTGGAGGGTGTTTCTGATTCTACTCTTGGTTGAGTATATCTTGAGGATCTATCATCTGACTTAGATTCTCTGATTGATTTTTCAGATGATCATTTTTTGGTCACCTTGTTTGCCTATGTTTTCTTCGATTTACTTTTCTCGACTATATTCCCGAATAATATTTCATTCAGTTCTTTTTTTTCTTCCTTTATTTTCTTAATCTTTTCATTATCTACCTTAAAAGTCTGAAGTACCACTATGAGGCTTCTCATAGTTTCCATCACTTGTGAGGATGAACTACTCTCACTTTTATGTTCATGATTTTGTTGGTTGACATTTCCTTCAAGGTTAATTTCTTCTTCGTTCTTAGTCAACATATTGTTAAGTGCTTGATAATACCCTGTCACTTTAAAAATAAAGTATTCATATTTGTATGTAATTAGACAAACATAATTATGTGTTTAGAATTTTGTTAACGCCCATAAGGTCTAGTGTTGTCAAAATGGACTCAAAATTCATCCTAATTTTTTTTTTCTTTTTAAAACAAAACAAGTGGTTACATAAAAGGAATAACTAAATGTTATGGATACCAGCCAAGCCCAAAGAATAATATAAAATTTCTAAAGAAATTTACATAGCATTTTATGCTAAAATTTATTTTCCACACCCTTTTCCATTCATACTTGAGCGAACCCTTACAAAATATCTCTTGACTCCAAGTAACATATATAAACCTCATCGATACAAAACAAATTTGCATTATATAGTATTATCCCTTGATTTGATCGATAAATACCTTTAAGTGCTAGTGTTATATTACAAGACTCAATTCACAAAATCCCTTGGGTACCTATCCAAACCTCAAGTGTTGGTGTGTAATAATTTTGTCTTAATTTCCAGGGAAAGTAAGGAAACTTATGTGGAAGTTCCACCTTCTATTACAAGACATACTACTGCCAAAATGTATGGTACTAACCGAATATTTAAGGTAATGTATAGGAGGTCGCATTCTGTAAGGATTGGGGCTCCTCATGTCTCTATCTAGTGGACCTCCATCTACTTGCCTAACCAGATGGAAGTGTTGAATGACGCAAATCTCGGTTTGTTGCAAAACGCTTCTCTCAAGTTGAAGGTATTGACTATAATGAAACATTTTCTCTCGTCACCAAAATGAATTCCATCTCCCTTGTTCTAGCTCTTGTGGCTTCACATAAATGGGAGGTCCATCAGATGGATGTTAAATCTTTCTTCTTGCATGGGGATTTGCAAGAATAAATCTACATGGAAAAACCTCTTGTCTATGTCTGGAATTACTAAAGCCTTGTTTTCAACCTTAATAAATCCCCTCATGCTCTTAAGAAATCTCATCAAGCTTGGTATGCCAAAAAGGATAACTTTCTTCTTCATATCGGCTTTCTAGATGTTATTTTGACCCTAATGTCTATACAAAGAAAGTAGGAATCCATATCATAATAGTTGTTCTTTATGATGATTACCTTATTGTCATTGGTAGTGACCCTAAAATTTTAAACCATGTGAAAACTAGGCTTAAGAAGAAATTTGAAATGATCAATTTAGGCTATTTTCACAATTTCCTTGGCCTCCAAGTTTTGCAAGTGAAGGAAGGAATTTTTCTTTCTTAGTCTAAGTATGATTGTGACCATGTTCATAGTTTTCAAATAGATTATTCTAAAACAACATGTTCTTCCTTCCAGTTTGGAGTCAAACTTGTTTCCATTTGTACCATCAGGTAGTTGGTAGCCTCTTATATTTGACTCATACATGTCCTCATATTTCCTTTGTTGTTGGTCTTATTTATGAGTATATGAAAACACCCGATGAAATCCATTGGAAACAAGATCAAATAATACCTCAGTGTGCTTGGGGTATAGTTCAGTTCGAGACACATTACAACTTAGGGGGGACTCCTTTATTGGTTAGTTTCACTGATTTAGATTGGCACAACGACCCTAATAATCAAAAATTTAATCTATGTTATGTTTTTATCCTTGGTTAAGGATATTTCACTTTGCCCCGTAAGAAACAATAATATACTTCTCTTTATTCACAAAAAGAGGAATATCGATCAGAGGTTAATGCAAGTCAAGAACCTTTGTAGATTTGATAGATCCTTTGAGAGTTTTTACTCCAACAACAACATCTGACAACCCTCTAGTGCAATAATCAGAGTTCCATCAATATTGTCAAAGATCCAGTTCAACATCAGCTCAAAAAACACATCGAGCTACACATGAAATTCATTAGAAAGATCATTCATGATCGAGTTATTGAAGTCATCTTTTACCCAGTAGAATATCAAGTTGCAAACATTTTCACCTAGTCTCATAGAGAAGTAAGGTTCTCCAAACTTCAATCTATGTTAGGAGTTCAGAAAGTTGTCATTAAGGGGGGATAGACTCTAATGCCTCCGTACTTATCCTATTGTGTCTCCTTTGTAAACACTTCAATCATATCCCAATTTTATCTTAAGGGGGGTGTCATTATGCTTAGAAATTTAGGAATTAGTTAAGATCAACTTGGTCTAATGTGTCGTTAGGAAAAAGTGTGTTTCTTAGTGTGTTTATTTAGCATTCATTTTTAGCTCCTGACATAGAATGATCCAATGGCTAATAGTGTCAACAATATTAACAACTACATTGATCCATGGATTAGAAGTCTATTGGTCCATGTTCTCTATTTAAAGAGCATGGAGGGTCATTTATTGATGATCGATTATGAGAAACTCTCATTTAATTGTCTTTGTAATATTTTATTTTGCATTAACAAATTGCTCCAAGTGGCCATGTTGTATGGGGTGGATGTTTCCTCACAGGGTGTTTACCACAAAAAAGCAGATGTGTGTTGATCTTTGATATGGTTGTGTGAGTGGTTATTAAAGGTGCCCATCCTTTGTAGGAATATCTTTGTTTTTTAACAACACCTACCCAATGTACAAGAAGGATGGTATCAAGATGGATGATATCTTGTGGAGATTCACATAAAGGATGAACCCTTTCAGGTGGAGAGACAATCAAAACTCCAATCCAAAACTAGTTATCACCTAGGTTGTCATGGCTACTTCCAATGACATAGATCCTTTATGTGGCTTTGTAAGTAACTTATCTAGAAGAAGGATCAACAAGACATTTCCTCTTATTCTTAAGAGATTTAGGATAAGGCTTTCCTTCTTTCTCATTAAAAGAATAAGAGTCAAATTAGAGAAATCCTTTTTTTATTATTTTGTTTATATTATATATGAGGATCATGATCATACATAAGGTCCTTGAAGTTAATAAGTTTATCATTTTTTTTCCATGAGAGTTCTAGGTTTCATAGTTTTAAGATCTAGACGTGGGTTTGCATTTTATTATTTAAGTGCTTAGAAATACTTTGTAATATTAGTCACTCCTCTGGTACTTTCATCAAATTTCATTCCTGAAGATAAAGGAATTAGGTTTCACCAAATTTTATTCTTAAAGGTAAAGAAATTAGGTTTCTCATTTCCTTTTGTGTAAAACATGGTTATTTAAAACATGGTTATTTAAATTTTTGATGGGATTATTTGATCACTCTATCATTAGTTGCATCTCGATAGAATGCTTGAAGAATACCTATGTCTTAGTTCCTCTATCTCTGAGTGCATCTTTAATATATGAATTGTAGTCATTATCATATTCAGTTGAGTGGCGTATTACATTTGGAAATTTATTCTATTATCTTTATTTAGAGCTATGATAAATAGATGGTAAAGGTTTCTTTGGCAAGTTTTTCATAAAATCATCTATACCTTTTTTACATCAACAAATGAAGGTTATACTAGGTTCCATGTCTATTTTTTAAGGTTATCAAGTGTAACCTCTGATTTATCTATGTTAAAGTGTTGGATGCAATTATATTCTAATAAGTGAATATTATAAATAGATTCTCTAGAAAAATAATGTATACAACTAAGGAAATAATGTATACAACTAAGAGGTGCATTACATATTAGGGACTAAGGAAATATTTGAATAGCTGTACCATATTATCATAAATAAACCTGACAAGGGGATTAAGGAAATATGTTTATAGTTGTACCATATTGTCATAAATAAACTTGACAAGGGGATTAAGGAAATATGTTTATAATTGTACCATATTGTTATAAATAAACTTAACAAAGGTAGGTAGGTAGTAGAGAAGGCTTCAAGTGAAGCTCATGTTCTTGTGGAAGAGACTCCTAAATTTATGTATGTTTGGCCATTTTAGAGGAAACTATGTCTCTAGAGGAAATATCCTGTCTAAATATTTGAGTGTAAGAAGGCCTTTATGAGGAGTCACTTTTTAGGTTGCGAGGGCTTAGGTTTGACTATGATTCGATTCGTACTCGAGGGCTTATAGCCCTCCCACTTTGATAACAAGGATTCTTTGCGGAATTTGATTTCTGGACTACCCATGCTTAGACTTTGAACAAGTGAAGCTGAGGTAAAGATAACGCAAATGATCCAGGAAATTTAATTTCATGGGGCGCCCACAGAAATATGTATATATATCCGCTGGAGCGCCTTGGAGACAGGTTGAAGGCATGAAATATGGAGGCGTTACACGGAGCGTTTCGAGAATTTAGGGTTTTTTGAGAATTTAAGGTTTTTTTTTCTCACATCAAGCCATAAGTAATATGTTAACTTGATCCCAAAATGCACATCAATGTGCAGTCGAGTTGTTGAGGAATCATTTAGGGTTGTTACTGTTAACCAATGGATAATTCACACCTCTAATCTTCCTCTTAACTGAAAGACATTAACCCATCATATCTCTCACAGAGATGAGCACTGAATGGTGCGTCCACTGCTAGGGTAAAGTCGTGAGAGTGTGAGACAATGAAGAAATTCGTGTGAATGGTGCATCCACTGCTAGGGTAAAGTCGTGAAGTCGTGAGAGTGTGGGACAATGAAGAAATTCATTGAAAACAAAAAGAGGTGCGCCTGGTCTCTTCTTGAGATGGGGTTCCCACGTTGAACTTGGGAAACAAAGGAGATGCCCAGAAAGTAGAGGACTCTAACCTCTAATTATGCACAGGCCTGACAGTCGAATTACACACCCAGAAAACACCCAGGCAAGGTGAAATTCGACCCAAACAATAACTAAACGCCCAACAGACCAATTGGACACCCAACACCAAAGGAATTTGCCCGAGGAACAAAGGAATTCACTCCATCACTCAAATGGACAGCCAACAACAAATGAATTCGACAAAACTCAAAGGAATTCGCTCCATCACTCATATGGACGCCTAGCCAAAAAAGAATTCTCCCTAGCACAACAGAATTTGCCCAAACACTCAAATAGATTCCATCAACAAAGGAATTCACGCCAACACCCAAATCGATGTCCAACAACAAAGGAATTCACTCAACACTCAGATGGACCCCAACAAACAGTTACACGCCTAGTAAAGATCAAAACGTGCATGGGCACTTCAGCTAAAAGCCATACATTAAGAATTTGTCCAGAGAGACTCTCAATGGAGAGAAAATTAGTTTTGGAAAGTTTTCTAACATAATCGGAAGTATGGAAATGGATTTCTTCTTTCCCAACTCACTCAAAAGTGGAGATTAACTGGTCGTTGAGATGACTACACCATTAAATCAATAATCTTTGTCTTAATAACTCTCACACACTAGTAAAAAGAAGGTCCAGTAATTAATTATACATTCAAATAAGATACTAGAACCCAAACACACCAGTGGAATGAGAGAGTGAAGAAATACTGAGAGCTAGGGGGTAAGGGAAGGAAAACATCAAAGACCCTTCATTTCTTGTTCTTTATCCTTCTCTTATTTGTTTCCTTGTCATTTTAATTATTTTTCTTTAACATTTTAATTACATTTTTATTTGTCTTATTCCGCATTAATTTGCATTGTTTTACATGGATTTCATAATATTGATTGATTTTCAATTTGTTTTGCAGGTAATGATTCCTATCCACTCTTCAATTTAGATCAATTTTGAATCACACCTCCCCATTGAAAAGATTTTTGGTCTCCAAAATCTCTAGGAAACAAATTTGGATCAGTGTTGTATGATTCTTTAGAACGTGGCTATGAAGTTGGCTCCTGGCTACAACTCTATCTCTAGCTCTAGCTCTGGCTTGTGGCTCTAGATATTAGCTTTGGTCCTCAGCTCTGGCTATGGCTCTGGTTCTATCTCACTTTTTCCTATAATGCAACAATCTTTTCAACGAGTCTCATCTTTAAACAATATTTGAATCTGAACTCTAGGCTGAACATCCATTCCCATCTCTCTCTTTTCCTTGGTGATAGTCTATATTGGCTACCAATGAAGCCAATTCGAATGCTAGTCTTGTTTCTATGTGTGACCCCAACATACTTACATCACACAACAACTCCTTAAGGGAAGTGTGGCTACATTCCTCTCCAAGGATGAGTGGTTTCTCATCATGGAAATCATGGAAGCAACCCTTTGTGGTCATGTCAATTGAATGACCATATTTCATACCCCTACATGCTAGTTGTAGGTATTTTGGTCTTAGGTAAGTTGGTCCATACATTGGCAAGTCATTTTTCAACCAACATACAGTGAAAGAGATGTCATCCCATGCTTGAACTCCTTCTTCTCTCTCTCCCAATTCCATCAAACAACTAGTTGCTTCGTTGTTGAGGATGACCTCTCATACTACTGCAACTATTTGGAAAGCATATTCTCCTTTAATTAGAGTTGAAATTATCTCTTCACCTCCTATACTCTTCACTCTCCACACTCTTCTCTTCATTTTGTTCTTTTGGGGGTGAAGCTCTGGGTGAAGTTATCAACTCTTCGATTCCCAATGTCTATTCAACTTTTACTTGTGGAAAATGTTACCATGGTTGCTACAAGTATTGTTTGACAATATGGGGTAAGGGATAGAAATATTAAATTTTTGCTTGGGTGAGGGCATGGTAAGCGGTAACTAGAGGGCCTTTGGCAGTCTCCTTCTTTGGAATAATTAAAGCTAAAGCGACGCAGGTGGAGGAGGAGGATTGACGAAGGCCAGATTCGGGGAATTGACCCATTTGTTGTTCGAGTTCGATAGTTTCTTGGGTAATCGATCGATGTGATGGAGCATTGGGTAATTATGTGTCATGAATGATATAGATGGATTCAGCAAGGGCTCGAGAGGGTGGGATCCTTGTCGGAGACTAAGATACATTGGCAAATTCTGGGAGGAGAGCGAGTACGGCGTGAGGTGTAGGATTAGTGAGGTTCTCATGCTGAACATGGCATGCCAAACACAGAGAAATGTCTATGTGGTGAATGACATGGATAGTTTCTTCTTTTCCATGATGTGGAGGGGGGGAAGGATGAGGCGTTAGGTGCGTCATTCATGTTGAATATTGTACTGATGGGATTTTGAATGGTACACAACTTGTCGGTCTTGTTGGTATGGGAGACCCAGCAAAAGGTCAACACATTCTAAAGGTGATACATCACAGACCACAATGTCACAGAAGGGGCCAATGGAAAAAGTTACTACACAGCACCGGGAGATAGTGATGTGGGGTCCTCCCTTTTGTTCCCAGCCAAGTCGATAGGGATCCGGGTGGGTGGTGGTGGGCAGTTGAAGATGTTGGACTAGGTCTTAGGAAACTAGATTCTTTTTGTTGCCATTGTCCAGAATGAGAGTTGTGAGTTTATGTTTAATTTGGTAGTTATGCATAAAGAGGGGAACATTAGTACAACCTGGTTCAAGCATAGTCATGAGAATGAGAGATGGGTCAGCTTCGGTGGGGTTGGTGAGAGATATGACTTATGGTTTTTTGAGAAACTCAATGGGTGTGACCTCTACAACCAAGGTCTGATGGGGGCGTATATTTTTTATGGATCGACAGTCGGTAGAGTTGTGTGAGTTGGTCTTGTGAAAAGTACACAAACTGCAGTTGTGGGCGTCGACGAGGAAGAAGGGTAAGGTTGAGGCTGAGAATGATGTAGGTTGGCAGACTGGGTTTGATTTGTTAGATATCGGGTTTGAGGGGCTACCTTACGTTCTACGATCAAGGCCCGTAAGAACGCCTTGTCGAGAGAGGAACTATCAAAAAGGTCAGCTTCTCTCCACAATCAATTCTAACTATTCCAATTGAGTGTCCCACCAATTTTTTGCTATCTCTTCGAGCTGTAGGCTCGCAATATGCAGTTTGGTGGATTCTTCCATCCCGAGGGAAGTCTTGAAGTATGTGGAGAGCCTACGGATCTAGGAATCAACCTTCTAGCCAATCATTTTTCCGATGATATTGGGTAACTAAAAACGTGTGTCCAACTAGATGGTCACTCGAGTCCAGTGTTGTTGGAGTCGAAGTAGTTCATGGAGACTCAGTGCCAATTCTTCAACAGGAATTGATGTGGCTGCAATGGACTCCTCACTCGAGACTTCTCTTTGAGGTAGCAAGGTTTCCAAAGACTAAAGAGAGGGAGTGGATCCTCTTGAAAGAAAAAGCGTGAGATGCCAAAATGAGACCCTGAGGAGGGCGCGCGATTAACCTTGATGATCCAGGTGGATATTGGTGGCCACCCACCTATTCCCACTGGCTCCTCGTGTCCATTGTTTTTTGGCACGTCCTTTTGTACTACTTTACAATTGTGACTTCTACACTTCTAGGGCTGTCTAAAGCCCCACACATTCTCCAGGTGGATATGGGTGGCCTCTAGCCTAATCCAACTAGATTATTTTGTATGTTTTCATGTTAGCACATCTTGTTGTACTTTCAGGGTTGTTTTGGGGCCTTAAACGTTGTTTTTTTGGCTTGCCACAATTATATTGTAGATGGAAGTAGAGTCTGACAGCGGAATGTGTATCTCTCTAAAATGCCTATCCAACGGGCTATCACGCACCTAAAATGGAGATCATACACAAAAGTTACGACCCTAGGAAGTTGAGGTACCAAATTACACCAATTTACCCATAGGGCCCACATGAGTTTTGGCGTTTCACCTTCTAAGGTTAGGTTTTTGGATGTCTAAGGTTTGGGAATTCATGACTAATATGAAAAGGGCCTCTGGAACCTCATTGTAATCCATTCTTCTCAGATGGATGCAAGTAGCAACCACATCTCTTCTCAAAGATAGCTACCACCATTCGAGAAAGTTTCAATTCTACAGTTTTACAGTTTCAGCCTATTTCATTATTTAATAAAAGATATTGTTCACTGGATATTTGTGTTATTATTCCTAGCTCTTTGTTTATTGTATTTAGTCTATTAATCAACTCGTTCCGCTCCTAAATCTGTATCAGTGGTATCAGAGTTGTCTGCTCTTCATTTATTCTTCTTCGTGCATGTGCCCGACAAGGTCTGGGTACAAGAAGTTGGAACTCGAACCAATCGATCCATTACCACATCAGTCGCGCCGAGCCCGAAAACAACCCATGGGAGACGAAAACAAATATGATAGAGTAGGAGATCCTATTAAAATGTTGCTCAAGGAAGCCCTTGTGCGAAAAAGGAATGAAATGATGAACAACTTCGCACAAATCCTTCGATGGTTGCCCATGGGAGAAGCATCTTTATCAAGAGGTCATGAAACCCCCTTCAAGGTACAGGTAAATTTTGATATTCCATTATTTGAAGGACTGATAGATGCAGATGTTGTAGATAAATGGTTGAATCTGCTCGAAGGATATTTTTCAGTCCACAATTTTTTCGATAGGGAAAAGATCACTTTTTCACTCCTCAAGGTCATTCCCCATGTTAAAGACTAGTGGGATACTTACACTGAGAAAAGGTTCGTGGAGGAATATGCAATTTTTGTGGTGTCCCCTACATGGGATTCCTTCTGGGATGTCATTAAAGAATAGTACTACCCTGTTGGAAGCTACGAGGACCAATACACCAGATGGACCACCCTATGTTAATAAAGGGACCAGACAGTACCAGAATTCACCAATATTTTCCATACCCTATGCACCAAATTGGGTATCAAATATTATGAGCGACATTTGGTTCTCAAATACCACGGTTTTTTGCATATATACATTCAAACAAAAATGGATTTCCTGGACATTGCTTCATTGGGCATGTCTTATAGATACGCTGTCAAGATCGAGCAAAAATTTAAGCAATAATGGCGAGAGTTTGGATTTGCAAACCCTTCACAGCCGAAGCAGGGAAAAGGCAAATCCAACCCACAAAGGAAGGGACCAAGTCGAGATGGCCACCCTAAGGACAGTTTGTCCAAGACACAACACAAGAAGGGCAACGAGAAGACGAAGAAGGACACGGGAAAATGGTGTGAGTACCATAAAAGTCCTTGGCACAACATTGATGAATGTCGCTTCAAGGAGTCCCTCGTGGACAAGCTGAAGGCTTTCGAGTCAGAAGTCGATTAAGATTTCGAGTCAAATCCTGAAGTAGGGAAGAGGATTATCAATGATGAAACTAGTGCCATGGTTGCTACCACCAAAGTCCAGCCAAGCGAACCAGAAGAACCAGAGGAAGGGGAACGCCTCTTTCACTCGAAGATGTGGGTCTAGGGGGCTATGATTCATTTCATTGTTGACAGTGGTAGTTAGAAGAACCTGATTTCAATAGAGGTCGTCAAGTGGCTTGACCTACCAACAACATCGCACCCACATCCCTACACCATCAGTTGGCTTCATCAAGGAAGAGATCTTTGTGTCATCCAACAGTGTCATCTGCCATACGGCTTCAAGCCTTTCAAAAATGAGGTGCTATGTGATATTTCTCCCCTTGAAGTTTTTGATGTTCTTTTAGGACAACCATATTTATGGAAGCGTCATGTTGTGTATGAGTCTAGACCATGCAGTGTAATTATTACTTTGGGTATACAATTATACACGATCCCAGAGGTGGCACTGTCTATTTCTATTTCTTTAATCTCAGCTAAGCAATGCAGTAAGGTCATTTCACAGACCGGTAGGTTCATCTTCTTTGTGATCTATGATCACAGTAAGAAGAAGGTCATCACCACATTCGTGGCCTCTACACAACGCCTCTCTTTGCAGCATAAGCAAGTGGATGGGATCGTGGAAGAATACAGAAACCTCTTCACCTCACCTACAGGGGTACTGACACACTGTCAAGTCAAGCATCCAATTGATCTAACCCCTAGGACACCTCTACCTAATGGGCTAGTCTATCAGTGCTCGTTGATGGAGAATGACGAAATCAGGCATCAAATCCAAGATCTTCTTCAAAAGGGGCACATCATACCCAGCTCATCCTCTTGGAGAAGCCCAATTGTAAGAGTGCAGAAGAAGGACGTGACTTGGCGAATCTGCATTGATTACAGAGCCTTAAACAAAATCACAGTCAAGAACTTCTACCCCATTCCCAGGAATGATGACCCTCTTGACCAACTCAAGGGGAGGAATTCCTTCAACAAGATTGACCTGAAGTGTGGCTCGATAGAGGAAGGAGCTCGATTGACCAACTCAATAGAGGGGGAAAAGTTCTTCAACAAGATTGACAACAAGTGTGCCCTCCTCTATTCACTCCTCAAGATTGACCTGAAGGGGGATCTCGATACCACATGACTAGTGGGACACTCTTCGATGAATTTCTCTGAAGAATTGAACTCTATTGGCATACTAATTTTTTCATTGTCAGAGACATATTAGCTCATGATATCGTGTGTAAGGAATTCAGGCTTAATTTAGATGCATTGGAAAAGAAAAATCGATTGTTGATTACTTTGGTTTCTTGGTTGGTGAAGAAGAATGGAGGAACCACCCCTTAGACTATAGAACCTTGTTGGCTTCTCACTATCATTTTAATCATTTTTCAATTTAGTTATCACATGGCTATAGTCTTTCCAAGTTGTAATCCTCTAAGAGTCAGTCGTTGGTTTTTTTTTGGACATCTTATGTTTGCATAGTTTTATTATCTCAATCCAGCTTAGTTTAGTTTCCATGGACCAAAAAAATTAGTATTCCATTGATAGTACTTTCTACTTATTAATACTAGTGATATGTGTAATTCCTTCAATGTTTATGGACTTGATACATGGAATTTAAAAAAATACCAATAACAAAAAAAAATCAATGTCGGTCATAAGTAAACAAAAAATACATAACCACACCATATATGTTTGAAAGATGTATCATAGTGATTATTGACTTTGGATTTCAAGAAAAATCACTAGCTCATTATTTCACAAAAAATGCATCTCAACATTTCTTACATGAGTAAATTTTAACAACTTGTTCACACAATAAAAGAGAAAAATATTGCATGACTAAACTAGATTACAGGTTCGGCTTATTGTCACCACTGGTTGCGCTATTGAAGGGAATTTTTCTTCTTTACTACTGGCTTCTTGTCCCACTGGTTGTGCTATTGAAGGGCTCCGTTTATTAGTCTGGGTGAATTTTCCTCGGCATCAAAGCAAGGAAGTTGTTGCTTTATTTATGGAATGCTCTGCATAGTGAGAATGGTGAGAGCTATTTACAATTTGACAAATTGACATAAACTGACATACTAACAGAGATTATGGAGGGCCCTACTTAACTTGACTAATGAGGGATGTTTATTAAATAACTAAATGAAGAAACTGACATGATAGTTCTTTATGAGGAAGCACACTACTCAAATAGACTGGAAAGGGAAGTTTACAATAGAAATTATTGATGAACTTCTACACGATCTCATGTTGACTAGTGAAGGAGTATGTGCACTCTTACTGGTGTCCCAATTCCTTTATATTTAGACCTGGAAGCATCCCTGCTTCTTCCAACAAATGACTGAAAGAACGTTGTAAGGTTGTTATAGACATCCATTTGGTATATGTTGGTGTTTGGCCCTTGTGGCCCATAAGATGGGAAACGTACTTCTGTTGGCGAGTGTTCTAAGTCCTAGAATCCAAAATGGTGTCCGCAAGAAGAGGATGTTGAAATTCTAGGATATTTTCCACCGGATGATGTATAGTAACCATTTCCTCAAGGAGTGGTGGCTCAAACAACTTGGGATTTTTCACATTGAGAACATTGTGGATGTTGAGTTATGGTGGAAAGTCTGAGCGATAAGCATTCTCACCAACTATTTAAAGAACAATGTATGGAGCATAGCGCAGTGGGGTGAGCTTATGGTGGTGTCCTCAGAAGAAATGTTTTTCCAATAGTAGCCACACTCGGTCGCCAGGTTGAAATACCAAGGGTGTGTAACATTTATCATGCCTATGATTTACGTGATCATGTGCTTCTTGTAAGGTCGATTCTACCTATGAATGTTATTGTGCGATGTTGTGGATGAAGCTTTGCACTAATTTTTTCTCCTATTGTTGGCATAGATACCTTGAGGGTGTGATATTTAGGGGAATCTCTGAGTGCACAAGGGGATGAAATCCCATACAAACCTCTAAGGGTGAGGATCCCATGGATAAGTGGCGTTCCCAATTATAGTTTTGTTGAATGACATGCATATAAGATTCCCATTTCTCATTTATGGAAAATTATTTTCAAAGAGAGTGGAATTGAGTATGGTTGACAACCTCTACTTTTTCATCCATCTGGGGGTGAATTGTAGTGGAAAAATGAAGTTGGAATCCTAGTGAAGACCATAGAGTATGCCAAAAGATACTAAGGAGGTAGGATTCACAATCATAAATGATACTATTGGGTAAACAAAATGAGGCCACACATAATGGAAAGAGATGTCGATAGTCTGTGAAACAATGGTATTTTTATGAAATGGAATAAGTAGGTCCATCTCATAAAAACAACACACTACTACCCCAATAGCATCCTACTTGAAAAGAGTTGTAGGGAGACAACTCAAAAATTCCATGGAAATGGATTCCCATTGACGAGAAGGCATAAGTAGAGGTTGATAAATATAATGAAGATGGTTAGATGGATTACTTTGTGAATAGAGAGAGAAAGAGTAGATGAATGTTTCCACTTTTTTGGGCATGACAGGTTGGTAGAAATGACGTTGGAGATTGAGAATGGTCTTCGTTGTGTTGGAATTCCCCCTGCATTAAGAGGCATTTTATTCATGGCTGAGAATGAGATGATATTTTGTCTACGACACACATAACTGATTGAGTTTATAGAGACAACCTTTATGAATCGTGTAGTCCAAAAAGGGATTCTAGTTGATGATGGTAGGCTGCTTCAAATATTTCCATACTTCACCAAAACACAGATCTTTAGTGTATAGGTCCTTCCATGTGTCATAAGATGAAAAACACACATCTGAAATGTGAAGAACCTATGTTGGGGGCTGAATTAACAAGTTTTCCATCTTACTGTAGGTACCCTTCTTATATTTAATAACCAGTCGGTGGAACTGTTGAATATATGTTTCTCACTTTAAATGTTGTTTTTCCTACATATTACTCTGTTAATTGATGAATATTAGCAAGTGATGGTGTGTATGGATGATGGTATCTTTACCCAGAATGTAGTGGCACCATTCCTTGATTTCCTACACCAAGTTGTATATTTCTTTTTCATATGTTCTATAGTAGACTTTGGCGTCTCCAAGCATCTCAGAGTGATATGCTAACAAATGAACTCCATGTTTAAGTACAACCCCAATGGCGAAGTGATAGGCATTTGTCTCAATATCAAAGGATATTTTCATGTATGACAACTATAGTATAGGGGCTAAACAAAATGTTGTCTTCAATTCCATAAAATAGAGTCCATCCTCTATAATTGTTGACCACAATTTGGTTATCTATATTTTCCCGCTCCTTGAATTCCTAAAATACTTCATATCAAAAGAAGACATTTTTAAAATTTTATAAGTTCATTTTGCAACCCTTAGTCTCATCTTCACCACACATTTTTCGTATTAGAAATATGTTTTCGTATGCCTAAGTTATTCAAGATCCGATCCATAGATAAAATTTTGAAGAATTTTTCTAAGTGTTATGTTCTTCTATCCTTTTTTGAATTTTGGCTAAGTATTCTCATCACTTATTTCTCTCACCTTTCACCTATATCCATCTCAACACTTAACCATTTTTCTCCTTATCTCTCCACCCTCTCCACTCCCTTATCCCTTATCCTCCCACACTTAGCCATATTTCAAGCCATATTCCAATCTATGGTGGGGGACGGACACCCATCACACTCCTTCACCCTTCCCCCTCACCTTCCTCACCCCTTATCCCACTATATATATTTATCCTCCCTCACTTGGCAGACTCATCTCCTCACTTCCATCACCTTCCCAGCCCCGCGAACCCTCCATGATCCTAACTCCACCACCTACATTTTACCTTCCCCCTTACATCACCCTACTTCACCCTTATCCCTCCGCCACCTAAAAAATACCCCCACACCCCCTCATCTCCTTACCCTCTCCCTAATTAATTTTTTTTAAAGTAATACCACTCGCAGGAGGATGCACACTAGTCATCCATCACTTCCTTACTCACCTCACTCCCCAACCTGCCAACCCATCCCCATAGCCTACAAACTACCCCCTCAACTTCTACTACCAACAATTTTCCCTCCTCCCCTCTCGTCCCATCTCCCATACTTAGCCAAATTCTCATAGCTATTTCAAGGCATGAAAACCAACAAATGAGAATATGACACATGGCAATAAATGAGATCATGACACATGGAAACTCAACATTGGAGACACGTGGAAACATACAATTTGTGACATATGGTGGCATATTATTGGTTATATTTTGAATATAATGAGTTTCTGACACATGGGATATGACTTGACAATGACTCAGTGTTGACTGGGCATGAGGTGGACGATGACGGGGTTTGAAAAAATTATTATTTTATTCAACAACTTTCCAAGGGTCAATTTCTCCAAGCTCCATAATTTCTTCTCTTCTTTGTTTCTTGCTAGGTGTATGAAACACTTAGTATTGTATACCATGAAGATTTGTAATATCCCAATGAATGTGGGATAATATTTATGAATAAAAATTCAAAATTTCAAAGAGGGAGAAATGAATTTGAAATTAAAGGTTGAGATTACCTCAAGACATCAGATCAACGGTGGCTAAGTCACGATCTTGTAGAGGCCATAACTTGAGCTATGGGTGTCAGAATTGCGCAAAATTTATACCGTTGGAAAGGTATTTTGATGTAGAAGATGGTGGTATAGGTTTCAAGTGCTGAAAAAGGATAAATGTTTCTCATAAATTAAAATATCATGTAATGTCCCTTTCCAAATAGGAGCTCCAGAAGAGGAGGCTCAATGGTCTAAACCACCCCGTTAGACTATAGCCAGGGCCAAAGAGGGGTAAACAGGGTTACTAGAGGTCACTCCAGTCACAGGTGTTATATTAGGAAAGTGACATTGAGCTAACAAGAATTAACAGCGCTTTACTTGAGGTCACCCCAGTCACACGTGTTATATTCAGAAAGTGACATTGAGCTAACAAGAGTTAACAGTGCTTTACTAGAGGTCAACCCAGTCATAGGTGTTATATTCGAAAAGTGACATTGAGATAACAAGAGTTAACAACGCTTTTAAGTCATTATGAGATAAAAATAGAAATCGACAGTGAATTAGGGTTTCAGTAGTGATTTAGGGTTTCAACATGATTTAGGGTTTTGGAAAACTATAAAGGAAGGGTCAGCGACCTAATTCATCATTATGCATATTATGACTTGTCATTAAGGAGAAGAGGCGCATATCAGGAGATATAGTTTAGTGTATTCCAGGAGGAAG
>JASDQU010713333.1:0-20533 GCA_032191745.1 Picea mariana
TGTTTTATTATTTTTCTTCGGGTCCCTTTTGTTTCTTATCGAGAGGCTTTTTATTGCCTTCTCGGGGATCCCTGGGCGAGGCATCTCTAGGTTTTATTTCCTATGGCTTTTATCTTTTACCAGTTGCTTTTACCTCCTGGGCCTTTGGCTCCTTCTTCCCACAGGATAAAGTGTAACCTCTCAAATAGGTCATCCTAATGCCCGGACTAGGGGAATGGGATAGATGAATGGGAGATAAGATGTAAAATGATAATATGGTGGGAGCGGATGATGGCTCTTCAAAATCCCCCCTGGTGGCTAACCAAAACCTATGGATACAAGCTTGCTAGGGCACCTCGTTTATCCCCCCAACCATGGTCAAGTGGGTTAGTGTAAGATCCAAGCAGTTGTCAGAAATGTAAGGAACCTGATGCATATATTTGAAAGTTATAATGATCAAACATGACACATACCATGATACCTGGACCAATTACCTCATGGAGCAAGAGTCTTGTCCGATGCAAGTCCAAGCCGATGGTGATGGATGCTGCTGCTGCTGACAGGACGGGTCTAATGAAGAAGAAGAAGGATGGGCCCTCCAAGGCCATGCTCAGGTCAATCCTGCTCTCGGTACTCCATGTCCAGGACCTGTGGGCCTCGAGACATGATCTCCTAGTTATCCCATGAAATCGGGGATAACAGGCCCCAATAATTAAAAACGAATTTTCCTTGGAGATCAACAAAAGGGGGGCGTAACTCTCCTTGGAGGGCGCAAAAAAAGGGGGAAATGGAAGGAATGGAGGGGGATTAATGAGAAAAAGGGAGTGGGATCACCCTAGGAGGTGATGTGGGGGTTAAAGGGAGTCATAACTGATGAGAGGGAGCCCCATTTAAGTCACAACGTCCACCACCAAGGAAAAACGTCAATCCCCCTAGTGGGCGTAACTTTTGAGTGAAAAGAGGGTGTAAGGGGTTAGAAGAGGTTGGAAAAGGTTAGGAGGGTCATGTTATGCTTAGGGTGTCTCTCTCTAACCATTATTTCACCTTTTTTATCCTTTAAACTCATTATTACAATTTTACATTTTTGCCATGTTTGGATTTTAGCAATTAAAATTGCGGTTTTAGACTGACTGACACTCCGGGTGGACAAACTCATGGCTAAAGTTGTCCGATTGAGTTGAAACTTGGTCCATGGATGTAGGGGGTGCTATTCCATTTCTTTTGAGCACAAATACCCCTATCAAAAGTCCAAGGACCTAGTTTTTACACTTATTGCTCAAAAATAATTAATTAATTAAATAATTAAACCTCCAAACTTAGGGAAATTTAATTAAAAATGAATTAATTAAAAAAAACTGACTTAGACTCGACGGAATTTCGCAAAACTTTCTAAGATGTCTTGCATGGTCATTTACAATGATTCCCTAAAATAGTTACCAAAAGATAAATCCACTAGAACGTTGTTCACCACTTTGGAGGAATTATTGCAAGTGTGAGGGAAAAACTCAAGGGAAATCAATAAGGCTGAAAAGTCCAATTGATAACCTAAGGATAAAAAACCCTCGGTGAAAGGAACTCTCCCAGTGAACCGATCCCAAGGTAACTGACCTAGACATGACTCATGCAGACCTATTACATTATTAACCCACGTAGGGGTGCGGAAATTCCAGTTACAAAAAGAAGTGCTAGGGCCAAACATGCCCTGTAGAACCAAAGTCTTTGACAAATTTGTATCTGATGATGCGTCTCTTCATGGAACATGGAGTTGACCACCTGTGTTGGAGAGGCGGTCAACAGACCCCTTGGGACAATTAACCAAGAAGTTAAGAAGTGTCCTACCCTTCTGGTCCATCCAACCATCTGACATCACGGTGCATCCATGATTTCCCATGATGCCTTAAGCTCCTCCAATCTGTTAGCACAATCAATCTTTTCATTTTGAAGGATAGGCCCTCTCAACTCCTCATAGGTAGGGGCCTTGTACCCCGGGCCAACAACAACAACTGCATCAAACATTGGTTGATAGACTGGGTTGTTCTTGGCAATGTTAAAAGGAATGTCACTTCATAAGAAACACTTACACACCAACTTATCAGCCTCTTCCTTCTCCTTTTGTTTTACCATTGACTTGATAGAAGGTTGTGCACCAGGTGTGGTTCTAGAAACAAAATACGATGAGGTAGAAGGTGGAATTGAAGTCGCCGAACTTCCCTCCTCAGATATTCCACCTGTCCTTGCAAATTGAGCTTTTTTGGCTTTGTTGTAATCTCTGGTTAAACCCAAATCCTCAAGCGCTTTGTTGGCAATATGCATGATTTGCGGGGTTGAATTTGGGCAAATATCCACTTCATGTCCCGGGATTCTTGCAAGGTGGTATTTCAGCCGGGTAATTCCCCCCATCATTCTCACCTTACACAACTTGCAATACAAAGTTTGTCGATTAAAACCCCCCTCGGGATCACCATATTCCCACATAGCATCCAATTTTCTCGGCATTTTCAATCTTCAAGTGATCAAACCTAGGGCACAAAAATAGTGGAAAAAAATTAAAATCACCATTTAACTGTAAACTGTAATAGTAAATTACTAAATACAAATGTTCAAAATGGGGGGAAAGTTGAAAACTGATAAATGAAAAAAATTAAAAAAAACCTATCATAAATTTGCAAGAATATAAAAAAAACTGTTGGAAATCAATCCACACTCTAAAATAATTTTATGGCAGCTAAAAACAACAGTCCCTAACTACCAAGATGAAGGATACATAGCAAATATTAAAAACAAAAACAAAATAAATGGTACAAACTGTTGCCCATACCTGCAAATGCGCCTTTGCTTGAGAGAAATCAATCCCAACTTCACAATAAACAGGTTATAGTGCTCAAAATCTCGCTCCTCCTTGTCTTTGGCTGAAGGCAAACTCACCCTTTTCTCCTTTGCTCTCCAAACCCCACACTTCACTTGCAACATGAGAAAAAAAGAGTGAAAATCAGGCTTTATTTCTGGCCCTGTCGGTGTGCTGAGATATTTTCAACCACGATATTATCGCACTATTTACGATATTATCGCGATATTTTCAAAGGGCCCAAAATAGCGTGCTATTTTCCCCGATAATATCACCGAGACTCATTTTGTCGATAATATCGCCAATATCGTGATATTATCGCGATGTTGGTAACAGAGGTATTTATATATGAACAATTACATTGGTGAATAGTACAATCAACATAGTTTTGTTGTGGCATCTCTCTTCTCTTATTTTCTGTTAACTATTATGTTTTGTTCCATTTGGTTTTATCTTTGATGCAATCGATTATTTATAGCTCAAGTGATAGATTTAATGAGAGGGTGGTACAACTCAGTCTTTCCAAGGTTTGGATTATGAGCCCTAGAGTCTTCAATAATTTATGGTTTCTGACTTATTACTTGCCCTTCAGAATTTTGATGAAAGTAGATCCTGAGCTTCTGGTTGGAAATAATTTATGCAACCAGACTTAGAACTTTACCTTGAGAATGCTGGAAATAATTTTTATTTTATTGATTATATCACAGATGTAGCTCACTGTAGTAGCACCTGAATGAGTTCTCATCTCTCTAAATAATTCTTATTTTTGTGGGTGGTCTAGGAAGTTATGTCATTTTTTCTTTTATTTGTGCTTTATCACTTACACTTTAGAAATGGGCAAAACATTTTCATTCTATTAATCTGCCATGCTTGATGTGTTTGTGGTTCGTGTGTAACAGGTAAATAGTAGCTTGTCATATTATGACAAGATTCAAGATGGATTTTATCATATATGGGGGATGAATCCCTATGTTTGGACAATGTGCAATGATGTAAAAGAAAGTGGTCAGATGCCATCATTGGAATCACTGCGGTCTGTTGATGCAACTGATTCATCAATGGAGGTGGTTTTGATAGATAAGCAGGGGGATTCACACTGGAAGGAACTTGAGATCAAGGCACTTGGACTGGCTTCTGATTGTTCTAGCACAAAAGAAGTTGTTGAACAACTTGGCAAACTTGTTTGCATGCTGATGGGGTAAGCATATATGATGTAGTCTGTTAGTGGCTGTAATATCTTATATGCTTAGTTTACTTTTTCTGGCTGACACAAATCTGGTTGCAACTCAAGGGGTCCATATTTGACTGAGCATGGAGATCTAAAGATGCGCTGGCAAGTAAACATTAAAATGCTGAAAGACTGTTTAAAGAGCATTGTCCTCCCCATAGGTAGTATCTCTGTGGGTCTATGCAGGCATCGATCTTTGCTTTTCAAGGTAATTTGTAGAGTTAGATGATTTAAACATGTTTTATTGTTGTGTTTACACATTTTGGACTATTAATATTTTTGTTGGTATTCTTTGGTTGACTCTTCTTGTTGCAAGTTCTCCTGAGAAGCTTTATCTGTTCATCAATAAGTCTGAGCAGTATTTTTCCATATTTAATATAGTTTAGGCATAAATATTAGATGTCCCATGTGACCTTCAAGTTCGTCATTTGTTTCAATGATGTTAACTTGCCTAAGCAGACTATATGTTGTGAGTTGACACCATAATACTGATGCTGGTTGACTTCCTATTTATATCTTAATAATATTGCTACCTAAAATTGGGAATGGTGAAGGTTTTTGGACCAGTAAATTCTTCAGAATAGGGAAACCACAGAAATAGAATTATGTGTTTTTTTCTGGAAAATGGTGGGAAAATCAAAATAGTATATCATTTTAAGTTTTTCCCATTTGTTTATGTTTTTAAATTTAGGGTTGTTTAGGATTTCAGCTTTATGATTTATGGCATTTGTAGAATTCACAGACATGAAATGCATAATAGAATGGAAGATGATCCTAAAAATGTTATGAAACATCTCGGAAATCTCCTCATTTCTAAGGGAAATGGGTGGTGTTCTTATGGCATTTCCTCCTACTAGAACATCTTTATTTCTTTCGAGGAGTAGAAATAGCCAGGAATGGCATGATAACTTAGAATCTAGAAACAGTAATTTTGTTGATACGATGTGGGATACTTGGCCAGTGTCTGAATTCTGAGAATGTTTCCTGCTTTCAGGCCTTAGCTGACATCATTGACTTACCTTGTCGGATTGCTCAAGGTTGCAAATACTGTGGAAGGGCTGATGGCTCATCTTGTCTGGTACAATGTGGTCTTGACAGGTGTGTTGTCTGGAGATGATTTTGATCTCATTTGAAGATTAACCATGGAAAGGTGCAAAGAGTCCAAGTTATATATAATATATATTGACAAAATCACAAAAAACCTATACTTCTACATTTTCAGTTTTGTTTCATCTCTCTTTCAAAAACCAGTAACTACTTTAAACCTTCACAATGCTAGAGAGAGTCTTTAAAACTAATTAATGTTGATTATAAATAGATTTAATGTCTGACTTTTAGGGAAAGATTTCAAAGAGACAGGCTTGAGATATCTTGGATCTGTTTACATATATGTTATAATTCCTTGTTGAAATGAATCAGTCGTAGCCAATCTTCTAATAAGTGCCAGTCACATTGCAGGGAATGCTTGGTTGATTTAATTGGAAAACCAGGAGAACTGTGTGACTCTTACATCAATGATATAATCTCTTTGTCAATTGCTTCGCCTCTGCATCTTCCAGAGTTCAAACCCTTGCATACCACTAATGAGGTTAGATCTTTGGCTAGGCAGTATGCCTCTGATAGCAAATTATTGGGCGGTTTGTCAAACATTACCAACTCACATCAAGTGGCAGGTAAGCAACTTCATGTATGGCTTATATTTTATCTCTATACCTGGGCTTGTATTTGATCCTCAAGAATGCAGTCTTGCTATATAGTTGTTTATTTGAATATAATTATAAGCATCACTTGGCCCTATATATTAGAACTCATGTTTCTGTTTTCTCAAATTATATTCAACAAAAACATTTCATACATATTCCAAGTTTTAGTAGAGTTGTTCACAACATTGTGCTTGATCTATTTCTTTGTTTTGATTCTCAAGCTCAAGAAGCATTATCTGAAAGAAAGAGGACCTCTCATGTCAGAAATAATATGCATGTACTTAGTCTATATTGTTCTGGTTAGGACAGTGCTAGTTTGTTTAACAGTAATTTAGTAAATTACTGTTAAATCTTTATTGTCACAAAATTTGGTGGTTCATAGTTAGTAACAGGATGGTTTCTCTAAATGCTATATTCAGCTAGCCCATGTAGTACATAATATTACCCGAAACCCATGGCAATGAAATTAGTGACCCTGGGGAATGCAGTTATTGGGCTCTCCACCAGCATAAAAATTTAAAACTGTACTGATTCTACACACTGTTGCCAGAGCATGGATTGAAGCGCCAGTGGGAAAGGGAGCGGGAGCACCATCTCCCAAAAGAGCCCGCAAGTGAAACATCCTGGGAGTGTTTTTTATATAATATATATTTTTATATATTATAATGCATATATTCAAAAAAACATGCAGAATGCCAAATTAGTTGCAGAAAATATGAAAACATACATATTTGTGCTACTTGTAGACAAATACTACATTACTATGAAGTTAGAAATGTTATCCATAGTAGATTGGTTATTAATCATTCGAGTAACAACCATCTATGCTCTAGCAGTTACAAACTTACAAATTTTTAAGCCAGATAATAGGAAGTATACCATGAATTTATGGAATGAAATAGGCTATCCACCAATATGCTACATGACCAAAGGGTTATGTTTACAAAATAGGCCATTTGCATAAGTTCTAATTTAACTGAAGTCTGAACTTGAACCCTGAAACACTAAACTAAGCTGAAGTCTATAACAAGTAAAGCAGTGAAAAAAGAGACAACTATTCTATGATCTATCTACTTTTCATTCCTCTTGGCACCACCACAATCTCCATGCTTCCCACATGGCTTTAGTAGTGGCACCGGAGGTATCACTAAAAATGAACTTGGACATGAAGCTCATGCTGCTGGAGTCTTGGTCAGGTTGACCATGGCAGTGAATGGGGGTGGCACCTCATCATGATGATGATCATCAAAAAGAGCAGTCTCCAAGTGCTCCAAAATCGATGCTCCATCCTCCAAATTATTCTCCTCTGGATAGCTGTCCCAAGTCTTATATGATTTATCCATCTTTGCGTCCTCGCAATAGTGGGACAACAATCACAAGTTGTAATGCACGTAAACTAATCTCTCTAGAGTCTAACTGGTTTACATTGTACTTGTTTCTTCTAACGTTGCAGATGAAATTGTAGGCGCTGCAACATCTTTCGGCAGAAGAAGTGTTCACAACTTGTGAAAGCACCTGTGTTGCCAAACATTGTAGTTGTGGGGTGGAACCACCATGCATGTTCCACCACTTGAGAGAAGACAATTTCTCTTGATCTCTAATTGCATGGACATGACCAAAGGCATGGTTGCCACTAATATAGTGGCTCAATTGTTGTTGTATGATAACAGTGAACACACTCATCATCAGGGAGTAGTTTGTCTAAGGCTTGCATATAAACGGCCTGAACCTTTGAATCCTAGGGTGATTTTCTCTTCACTTCACTATCGGGGTCTAGTGCTTGCCATGATAATATTTAGGTGTAAGCACATATTCTAAGGTGTGTAGTGGAATTTTTTTCTACTATTTTTTCACCTCTATATGAATATGATTATACAAGTTCAGATCTCTAGGTCAACGATGTTCTTAATCTAGCCTAGCATGGTGTCCATCTGCTTATACACCTCCCCAATCATTGGATGATCTGAATCTGCATATCTAATCATGTTTTAGATTGGCTTTGAGAGCTATGAAACATACCTAACCTGTGACAAAAATGTTCATAGAGAACGATTTCCTCACTGCATTGTCATCCTCTCTATCAGTGATTCAGTACTCAAGTCATCCCACTCATCACTCATAACCATACCAACGAAACGTTGTTTTACATTCAATAGGCTCTCGAAGGTGAGGAAATAACTACCACATCTAGTTTTTGCAAATCCTAAGTAGATGCAACTTAGAGTAAGTGCCATAAAGAAAGTGGACCTTTGTATGCCTAGTGATGAATTTGATGAGTTTCTTTCCTCTCTTCTACAAGTCATTAATCCATCCACACTCTTTATGACTAACAATATCATTCATCAAAAAGTTCAATGTGTGCACCAAACACATAGACCAAAAGATGTGAGGATGCACTTGCTCAATTATTTTTCCTGTTCCCTTATGTTTAGTTACATTATCAATAAATTCTTGAATCACATTAGACAGACCAACTTCATTAATGGTTTTTAGTAGTGTTCCATGGGGACGCGTCCCCTAGGGTGGGGAGTGCTTCGCATGCTCCGGGGGTGGGTGGCACCTGGGGAAACGTTTCCCCACTTCCCGTTTTTGGGTAAACTTGGGGAAACACATGGGAAAATATTTCCTAGTGTGGGGGACATATTTCCCCAAAAGGCAGGCGTTTGGACGCCCCCGCCCCCCCCCCCCCCCCCCCCCCCCCATATTTGGGGGGGACGCCCCCATGCCTCCCCTCGACTTTTTGTCCAACAAACCTTTAAGGCAGAACAAAGATAGGAGATAGAGCTACCTCAATTGAAAGACAGATAAAAGTTAGCAACGGTAACAAGGGATGAAGTTCTACTTTGACTGAAAGTGACAGAAACATACAGATGAAATTTTGTGTTTGTTCAATCCCAAAATAACAAGCAGGGGGTAGAATTTAAAATCAGTTATCAAACCAAAGGCTCCATCGCCGAGTTTCAAAGTATTTTGCAGTAAGTGCATTCAAAGTACAAAAATCTATCTTAGAATTTCAAAATACCAGTGTTTGCCCCCTAGGGTGGGGGGCGCGTCCCCCATGTTTCCCAAGCTTCAGGGGCAGGGGGCACCTGGGGAAATGTTTTCCCATGTCCCGCTTTTTGGGAAACTTGGGGAAACACATGGGAAAATGTTTCCTAGTGTGGGGGACATGTTTCCCCAAAAGGGGGGTGTTTGGGCACCCCCCAAAAAGAAGGTGGACACTTGGACACCCCCACACCCCCCCTGCCCCTCCAATATTTTGTCCAACAACACTTTAAGATAGAACAAAGATAGGGGATAGAGATTTGAGGAGTTTGTGACCTTGGTAATTAATGGTAATATTGAATTCTTAATGTAAAAGTTGACATTCTCTTTTATCTTACCTTAAGGGATAGAGCTTTGAGAAGTTTGTGACCTTGGTAATTAATGGTAGTATTAAATTCTTAAAGTAAAAGTTGACATTCTCCTTTATCTTACATTTTCTATCTAAAAGTTGACATTCTCCTTTATCTTTTGTTTTCTATCCTTTTACTTTTAGAAAAGGTAAGATAGAGGAGAATGCCAACTTTTAGATAGAAAAGGTAAGATAAAGGAGAATGTCAACTTTTACTTAAATTTTTGACATTACTGTTAATTGTTTTAGGATATTTGAGAGTGGTTCCAACCTCATTGGACTTTGTATGGAGAAAGTAGAATTTCATATCCCATTCAAAATTCAGTAGACTTGACAGTTTTAAGGATTTTAGGATTGGAAAGATTATAATGTTTCCATTAGATTGTACAATATGAATTTGCATGCGATGAATTGTTATTGCTGGGATTTTATCATCATTATTATTATTTTTACAATTTTAGAGATAGGGACCCCTATGCTAGGACCTTGATGTCCCCTGGTTCCCTTTGAATTTCCTTAAAATTTGGGGGTGCTCCCACATGTCTACCATGTGCGTCTCCCTGCTCCCGTGCTCCCCCGTCCCAAAAACTTGGTGGAACATTGGATTTTAGTAGGAGGTTTGATTGAGCATATGTGCTAATTGATGAGGAGTCGTGCATTGCAAGAAACATTGCACCATTGTTCAACATACCAAGAACATTTATCCATTGTTGGATTCTAACATTTGTCCAACTGTTAGATACAATGGATACCCCAGTATCTTCTCACTCATCTGTAAACTCTACCAAAGCTCTTTGGATTTTGGCTCTTTCCCTATCTGGTAACTTGATTCTAGATTTCTCATACCCAAGGCTATTGTATCCTAGAGGGTCTTTGTTGACATTCGCAACCATGTCATGCCAATAGGGAGAATGAAGAACATTGGATGGTACACCGCATGCATAGAGAAAACGTACCACTTTTGCATCCACTGCATCCCTACCATTAATATCAAGGAAATATGCTATTGTTCTTCTAGTTCCACTTCCACCCCTTGCATGTGAGGTTCCAGTAGCACTAGGGGATCTATATATAGGGTAGTGAATTCTAGATGATGCATTAGATTGAACCGTTTGTTTTCTACCACATTTTCTATGTGCATCGTGTTGCCATCCTTGTACACACTTGCAAACGTGAGCTAAGTCCAACTCACTTAGTGTGTCCTTGGAGGCACAATGTTTAGGTTCAAAGCCCATGCTGTCACTTTGACTTGAACCTCTTCCGTCTAGGCTTACTCCTAGGAAGCCAAGGGGGGTAGACCCTAGTTACTAGATGAATTACTAGATGAATTCTAGGAGTTAATTTTAGTTTATTAAAGGTGAGGGGAAGCTAGCCTATATGGCAAGCAACAATGCAAATGCACATCTTTAAATGAGAGTCAAACCTTTCCCTAAGTCAACTATGACTAGTGCCTAAGGTTGGGCAAGGGGTCAATTAGATTATACAAGAATTAAATACAACTATACAAGATATAAACAATGCTATAGGAAACAACAATGAATTATTACAAAATGAAACAATTACAAAGTGAGATATACAAATTGAGTATGGAAAGATAATGAACAAGACAAGTTAGAAAATTGCACAATATATATATAAGACGAATTAAAGAATAACTAGGACAAGAAATATTCTACTTACAAAATGAAATGATTGAAATATATCATACATGAAACTTTGTGAAATGGAAATAACTACAAATAACAATTTTACAAATATACAAGGAAATTTGATTTTGGACCATTCACATGACATAGCACAATAAAGATATTGCTTGAAATGTGAATTGCTTGCAATGTCAAGATTGAAAAGTAAATTGCCTTAAAATGTGATTGTCAAACTTGAAATGAATACTTGCTTGAAAAGGACTTGCTTGGAAAATAAATCACACCACCATAAGATTGCTTGCAAAATGAAATTGAGATGCTATGTTGTGAAATGAAATTGCGTTGCAAGTGCTATGAATGTAGTGTGTAGCTTGATTTTAATAGATTTTATGTGTCACTTTGATTAGGGGGTTTAGATGTGGAAGATTGTATCCTAAACTATGTGACTACCCCAAAACAGATTATTCTTTTAATCCAAAAGGAAGTGCTGGGTGCTCAAGAAGTATGGCAACAAGGCCTACCCTAGCTCCACAGGTCAAATCCAAAGTACAAGGTACTCCACCCAGAAAGGACGCCGAGCGTCGTGAGACCGTCCCCGACCTAGCACCTTTTGAGTTTCTTTACAAGTCTTCTCTTTTATGGTGTAAAAAGAATGAATGGTTGGATGCCTAATTACTACCTCCAACCTTTGCCCTTTCTTGTCACCCAGGACCCAACTAAGTGGCAAGGGGAGAGAATACGGGGCAAACGTTGGGAACACAAATATTACTTGAACAATGATTTTAAATTAAAACAAGCCTTCCGTTATTGCAAGGAATGGCTAGGTGCCAATGTCTTGCAAGATGGGGCAAAATAAATGAATTGAAAAGTTTTATTAGTTTACTTCAAACAATAAATGAAACTAGTTTGTAGATTGCTTTACAAAATAAATGAAATTACAATCCCACAACCACAGTCATGTGGAGGAACTATGCCTACCTTTTGACCAATGTGGGTATTAATTAAAGAATTAAAAATTAAATTTGCTTGAAAGAATGAAATAACTTGAAAGCAAAACTACCTCAACTATGACACATGTGGAGGCATAATGCCTACCTTTTGGGCCAAAGTGGGTACTTAAAAAAAGAGGAAAAATGCTTGGAAATAAAATGCAAACCACACAATGGCTCAAGTGGAGGCGCAATGCCGACCTTTTGGCCAAGTATGGGTGTTGTTGCCGTCCTAATACACACTTGCAAACGTGAGCAAAGTCCAGCTCACTTAGTGTGTCCTTGGAGGCATGTTATCGCGCAGTTTGTATTTTAGGTCACAGGCTACAGGATAGTGGACAAACTGGCGTAACTGGAACCTTCCCCACCCAATGTCACCTCGATGGGGAGGTTCTTTCTGTTTAGGGAGGTTAGCCCAGGGGAGACGTCCCCGACAACCTGGGGTTTGAAGAGGCAAAGAATAAAAGGTCAAGAGTTTCCCTCCTCGCAGGTTACCACCAGTATCAGATAATCCGGCTAATCAGCCAATAAAGAAGTGAAGTCCCTGTTGAAAACACCTGCCTGGAACAAGATGATAACAATACAATACAATATTTGCAGGCTATAACTCAAAGGGTCAGTACTTCTTAACTATCTGATTTCATTTAATAAGCAATATAATAGACAAGATGAAGTCAATGTTCTGCCAAATAGCCTATGTAAGATCACCAATTCATCAATGTCTACAAAAATGACCAAGCCAACAGTATTTTTAATCAACAATTGTTCAATAAATGCTTGACGTCATCATTTAACTGCCTATTTATTAGTCAAAAGAGTGCTGCGTCAAGTATGACGTCAGCCTAGGTTAGCAGTGTTAGTGTTAGTTAGGGTTTCAAAAATTTAAAGTTTGAAAGATGATTTTGTACACCTAAAGCTCAACGTTGGAGATACTACCAGTGCCTTAGGGTAAATGGAGTCAAAAGCAAGGGCAAAAGGTCTCGGGAGGACTTAAACTTAGAGACTAGAAGGTAGGGTTCCAAGGTGCTGCAATGGCAGGACCCTAGAATCAAAACCCTAAGGGAAGGAGGCTCACTCTGGTGTTGCTTAAGCAAGGCCTCGTGCTCCTTCCTCCTCTAAATACACTTGGCAAAACGGCTAGCTTCAAAGCATAAATTTAAGGGAGAAGGTGTTGCAAAGGCAAGGCCCTCAAACCCTAGGAGGTGAAACCCTAGGTGTAGTCCAGCTAGGCCTAGGACGTCTCCTCTTTTCAACCTAAACTTCAACGCTAGCTCAGAAAAAGGGAGAAAAGTGTAGCAACGACTAGGCTATATCTTCCTTTATCAATGGCTAAAACTATTTCTCAAACAAGGGGACATATAACAATGACCTAATTGTGTGCTTGGTACCTAGGGTTTCAAGATTCAGCAATATAATAGCAAATGTAAGAGATTAAGCCTACAACCATTCACTTAAGAAGTTTTGCATGAAAAATTCACTTACATATCATGAAGAAAGCATAATCAAACCCTAGTTGTAAACCTTCCTTGAGAGAAAACACCATATATGCCAAGAGAAATCCTCCAAGAAGAGTTGCGCCTCACTTTAAAACACCAAGAGCACCAAACTAGGGCGCAAAAGATAGTATCTCACAAGAGAGTGAGTTTTGTTATCTTCAAAATGAGGAAAAACGTCCTCAATATATATCAATCCATGACCTTTCAATTTAAAAATAGGTCATTAAAACAGTCGACAAGGCTGACTACAAAATTTACACTTTTTTTACATTAACTGCTAGAAAATGACATAAAATGAGCAAAAGGTGGGACGGCAAGCCCTTCTGAGGGAGACGTTGGCCCCTTTTTGGGCATATCCAGCATCCAGAAGCCAGACGTTGGCCCTTCTAGGGCTCCTCCAAGTTGCCACATGTGCCAATAACCTCATCACACTGCCACACGCTCAAGATAACGTCCATCTCTCCTAGGTGACGTCCTGTCCATCAAGGGGCAAACGTTCCATCTGAAGTGGGTGATCCCCCCTAGGCCGGGCTCAGCCAAAGTGTCTTGGGTGGAACGTCCTTCTTTCTTCATGTGCAAAAAGCTTATCATAACGTTGTCCTGTCTCTGCCATCCCAACAACCATCTGATGGGCTATTCAGCCCCATGGAGGTCCGAGCTAATCATCTCCCCATGTGTACCGGTCCATTGGTACCTGTCCGTTGGGCATGGTCCTGCACATCAAAAACTTCGCCCTCCATGGGCTCATCAGTCCTCGGGATCATATCAATGTCAATCATATCTCATCATTAAATTTATCAAATACATGCATAAAACCCCTAGCATATCCTTCAATAGCTCAAAGATATTACACTGATCCACTATACAAAGCTGAAGAAAGAGACAGAATAATCTATTGGGCCAGTATCCATAAGAAGAAGAAAGTTTCCAAAGAGGATTATTCAAGCCATGTAACATGAAGTGATATGGTCTAAGGATGTCCAGTCATAGTGAAGACCAGGGGTAGGTGTTGTCCGTGGGTGTCTTTGTAGGAGGTGAGCTGTACCCGTCATGGATGCAGTTTTTTCCAAGCCCCTTCATTGCCTTTATTCTTTTCTTATTTATTACTTTTTCTTTCTTTTTTACTTCAAGGTCTGACCAGAGGACACTGCCTTGGCATGGTGACCAGAGCTGACAATGTTACCCACTAGCATTTTCGCAAAAATGATAAGGCTGGCTCGTGATGAGACCCCCTTTCCCTTGGCCATGCAACCAAGGGTCATTGCCCTGGCGTGGTGACCAGATAATGGCAATGTCATACTGCTGGATACCTATGAACATAATGGGCCGGCTCGTGATGAGACCTCCCATCCTCTTGGTTAGGTCTTGTTTTATTATTTTTCTTCGGGTCCCTTTTGTTTCTTATTGAGAGGCCTTTTATTGCCTTCTCGGGGATCCCTGGGCGAAGCATCTCTAGGTTTTATTTCCTATGGCTTTTATCTTTTTACCAGCTGCTTTTACCCCTTGGGCCTTTAGCCCCTTCTTCCCACAGGACAAAGTGTAACCCTTCAAAGGTCATCCTAATGCTCGGACTAGGGGACTGGGATAGATGTATGGGAGATAAGATGTAAAGTGATAGTATGGTGGGAGCGGACGATGGCTCTTCAAATCCCCCTTGGTGGCTAACCAAAACTCATGGATACAAGCTTGCTAGGTCACCCCGTTAGTCACCCCAACAATGGTCAAGTGGGTTAGTGTAAGATCCAAGCAGTTGTCAGAAATGTAAGGAACCTGATGCATATATAGGAAAGTTATAACGATCAAACATGACACATACTATGATATCTGGACCAATTACCTCATGGAGCAAGAGTCTTCTCTGATGCAAGTCCAAGCCGATGGTGACGGATGCTACTGCTGCTGACAGGACAAATCTGGCGAAGAAGAAGAAAAATGGGCCCTCCAGGGCCATGCTCAGGTCAATCCTACTCTCGGTACTCCATGTCTAGGACCTGTGGGCCTCGAGACATGATCTCCTAGTTATCCCTAGAAACCGGGGATAACAAGGCACAATGCCTAGGTTCAAAGCCCACACTGTCACTTTGGCTTGAACCTCTTCCGTCTAGGCTCACTCCTAGGGAAGTTGAGGGAGGTAGACCCTAGTTACTAGATATGATTAAACTTGAAGTTCTAGGAGTTGGTTTTAATTAGTTAGAAGGTTGGGGGGAGACTAACCTATGATGCAAAAGAAGCAAATGCAAGATGCAATATTTACTTATGTCAAGCAAGCCTTTCCCTAAGTCAACTAAGACTAGTGCCTAAGGTTGGGAAAAGGGGTCAACTAATGTTTGAGGAGAGTTAATTATAAAATGATTACAAAGGTTACAAAAGTACAACTATCCCACAACAAAATTAGATACAAGTACTTACAAAAATGAATGAAAGATATTACAACAGTTATGAATAAGAGATATAAGATACACAAGATACAAAGGAAACAAGTTAACCAAGTGCTTTAATGTGTAGGAAATGAAAAAGATTCAAAGCATAAAGATCATCCACATTAAGCCAAGCATGCCCCAATAGCACTTACTTTATTGGACTGCTTTTCAATGGCAAGCACAACACTCAAGATCCAACAAGATGATGCCTCCAAATGGGATGCGCTATCTCTTGAGGGATCACACCATAAAAATCACTTGACAGATAAAATGAAAGGCTTTAAAGAAAAAGTGATCCACAATACTAAAGTTGACACATAGATAATTAATCCACAAAGAAATAAAATTGCATGTGAAATTAAAGACAAGATGTGTGCTTGCAATTAATGTTTTAAACAACCATAAGATATACCCAAGAGATTGATGCCTAAAACACTAAGTGGATTAAAGGTTGCTTAAAGGTTATTAAAGATTTTATTACCCTAACTAAGTGTCAAACCAAAATCCTCCTCCCCCAATTACCAAATCGCTACTGGATGCTTGAGAAGTGAGGCAACGAGGCCTACCCTAGCTTCACAGGTCAACCCTAAAGGCCCGAGTACTCCCGGAAAGGACGCCGCGCGCCGTGAGACCGTCCCCGGCCTAGCACCTTCCGTTGCCTTCCTCAAGCCCCGTTTTAGATGGCGAAGATGGTGAATTTAGGTGTCCTATTAAGTCTAATATATTATTATGACTAAGGACTAAGTTTTTTAGTGTGTTTATGAGTGTTTAAGTGACTTTTACTTGCCTTAAAATGATGAAAAAGTGTCAAAACCGAAACTTATTCAGCCCCAAAAGATGTTTTATAGATCATGAAATTGAAGCATGTAGGCACATATGAAACATGTAAAGGAAAGATGAAATAAAAGAGTTACTCCATCATCATTTACTTAACCATATACATTTGCAAGCTTGAAAGAAAAGGATGCTACGAAAAGACAAGAACAACTTGGCAATATAAAAGAAAATTGTCTTAGATGATCATCACTTAGCCATGTGTGTTATTGCATTAAGAAAGTGTGCCAAGAAATGAAAAGTACTAGCTGATATAAAAATGTACCCCTACACCATATACATGCCCCACATATATTTCAAGCTTAAATGATGACAAATGCCTTAAGAGACAAGTTAATTGCAAATTTAAGAGATTACTTTCAAACCTTAACACCTAAACCATGTGGTATTGCATTGAAACATGTGTTATGAAACTTGAATAAATTTAGAGCATGCGAATAAGATTATGCCTTAAGGGCTTAAGCTAAGATAATAGTATGTGTATGATATCTACCTCTAGAAAATTTTAACCACATAAGCATAAGCAAATTATCAACACATTACTAATCTAGCCTTCCTATATTGGGGGTTGGCCTAGCCAACTACTCATCCAAGGTGTAGGCAATCATGAGATATAACTTGAAAACGAAAAACAACACACAAACCACTCACAATGGCACAAGGTGGAGGCAAGCCTACCTTTGTTGTGCCAAAGAGGGTTGAAAAATGAAAGAGCAAACTATTACTAACACAAGACTAGCCACACAACCTTGCCCTAGTGACAAGTGGGGCAAAAGAATAACAACTTGCTGAAAATAAACTAAGCCCTAGCCTCACGATTTTGGGGGCTTGGCCGAGCCAATCTCTCACCCAAGGTGTAGGCAAAACTAACTTACAACAAATGAAACTAGACCAAGAGAATGCAAGCCTCAAGGGGACTTCTTGGGGGCTTGCTACAATGCTAGAAAAATTTAGGAGAAAGATGAGATTCGTTACCTACACAAAGGAGAGACTTTGATGTGTTGTGTGACCGAATTAGGGCAGCATAACCCCTTGTACCTGGTAAGAATCTGCAAAAACCAACAAGCTATTGCTTGCTGGAAATGCTGCACAACATAAGAAAAGTTAAATTTTTTTTATGTTTTTAGGTAGAATTTTTTCACATAAAATATCCAAGTAAAAAATGATTTTAGATGACCTATCTATGATGGTTAGCTAACTGAAATATGATGTGAAGTGAACAAAAACTCAGATTAAGAAAAACAAGGAGTTTGAATAGGCCTTGAGGGTAGACTCCTCCTTGAGGATATCCCAACAAACCCTAGAGGCAAACCTGCAAAACTTCAAGCAAAACGTGAGGTATACAAGTAGATAATATGATTGAATGAGCTAACAATATAAAATACTTTACACTACTAGCCACCCAACATATATAGATCAACAATACTACTAATGATGAACCTACCCAAGTAAACTACTTTACCCAAGGATCTACTCAATACTACACAAGATGCCAAAAACCACAATATCACCTCATGTGCAAGAAGAAAACCAGACTACTCTTGGTTACTCCAAATCCTCCAAAGCTTCTTATTAATCCAAAAGGGAGAGTCTTGTAGCAACAAGTTGCTCCAACACTCTCAAGAGAAGAATGGATGGATGCAATGTGAATAAGAGAGAGAGAGAGAGAGAGAGAGAGAGAGAGAGAGAGAGAGATGGGGCTAAAATCCAATAGCATAACACTAGCTCAAAGAATGGTGAAGAAATGAGTGAGGGAGGGGCTGTATTTATACCCAAAGAGGCAAAATGACCCCTCCTAGATCAATGCCAAGTGTCACACCCAAGTCAAAGGAGGGAATCTCAAGGAGAGGGACACACCATTAGGGTTTTAGACAAGGATTGATGAGTTGAATGAGTGAGTTGGAGTGTGGGGCCAAGCTATTGGTGATGTGGGAGGCTAGGAAGGGCGCACCTCATGAGGGAGGGGCCCACATAACATCAAAACACAAGTTGTAATGTTTCTCATGCAAAGGGGGGTGCAAATCCCCTTGGGGGCGTGAGGGTTTAGGTAATTGAGTGGGTAAGGGGGTGTGTAAAGGTTAGGAGGTGGGTTGGGTAGGTTAGGAATCATCTCTCACACCCTTTTTCATCATTACTTTACCCATTTAAGTCATAAATTACAAAAATGACATTTTGACTATGTCATGACTTAGCAATTAAAATTGCTGTTTTGACTGACTGAGACTCTTGGTGGACAAACACCTAGAAAAAGTTGTCCAACTGAGTTGAAACTTGGTCCAAAGATGTAGGGGGTGTCTTTCTATTTCTTTCGAGCACAAATACCCCTAGCAAAAGCCCAAGGACCTAGTTTTTACAATATTTGCTCAAAAACAATTAATTAATTAAATAATTAAATTTCCAACCTTAGGAAAATTTAATTAATTAAAAAAAATCTATCTAGACTCGACGGAATTCCGCGAAACTTTCTAAGATGTCACACATGGTCATTTACATCATTCCTAAACAATAGCTACCAGATGATAACTCCATTAGAACGCCTTTCACCACTTTGGAGGAATTATTGCTGGTGTGAGGGAAGAACTCAAGGGAAATTAATAAGGCTGAAAAGCCCAATTAATGACCCGAGGATAAAAAACCCTCGATGAAAGGAACTTTACTAATGAATAAATCCCAAGATATCTGACCTATCTATGACCTATGCAAACCTATTACATTATTAACCCACGCAGGGGGTGCGGAAATTCCGTTTACAAAAATGTGTGCTGGAGGCATAAACTGCCCAGTAGAACCAAACTGTCTTCGACATATTAGCATCTGATGATGCATTTCTTCATGGCACATGGAGTTGACCCCTTAGTTGGATAGGCGATCAACAGGTGTAAAAGTAAAAAGCAAGAAAGGAAATCCTAACTATTACAATATCAGATTTTTATGTAAATTTACAAGAATGCCACCCAAAAGACCCTAAAGGGTGGCTTACAATTACTAGAAGATGTAGGAGGGAAGTGGATTTGATATCCCAACTTAGAAATGCCCTTTGGAGGCCTTTGGGGCTAAAACACTTGTAGCAACTCTCCTTTGATGCTAAAAATCCGCCTAAAATATGTCAAAGGATATTTTCTTATGTATGCTACAAAAACATGAAACTTGTTAAGTTTAGTTAGCCCAATGATACATAAACTTAAATGAAAGCTTGAGATTGATTTTGAAACTTTTAGAACCTATTCTATATCATAACAACATTTAGAAAAGAGAGAAAGGAGGAAGAGCATCAAGGTTAGATAAATATTTGAAACTTTGGTAGACTAAAAGAGTTAGCTTTCCACTCTAGAACCAATCTTTCAATCCCTTAGTGAATCCCAAGTAAGCTTGCCTCTTGCTACACAAAGAAAAATGGAGGTGAGAGCATTCAAAGAAGCTTGCAAAATACTTTCCAAACTTACTATGACACTACCACAAAATCAATAGCAATACTACTACCAATAGCACCCAAGCAAAATACTTTGCTTGGGTCTCCAAGCATAAACTAGTGAAGCATAAACTAGGTATTTCCCAACTACACCTTTAATGGAAAAGCATGGCAAAGTAATAACTAGGGTTTGATGAGCATTCTTCATGATTTGTAAGTGTATTTTTCATGCAAAACTTCTTGAATGAATGGTTGTAGGTTTAATCTCTTACATTTACTATTACATTGCTATTATATTGCTTAATCTTGAAACCCTAGGTAGCAAGCACACAAGTAGGTCCTTGCTATATGTCCCCATGCTTGAGAAACTTGTTTTAGCCATTGATTAAGGAGGATATAGCCTAGCCGTTGCTAGACTAATCATCCTTTTTCTGAGTTAGCATTTAAGTATAGGTTGAACAAAGGTGACGTCCTAGGCCTAGTTGATTCTACACCTAGGGTTTTGACTTTTAGGGTTTGAAGAGCCTTGCTCTTGCAACACTCTTTTCCCTTAGACTTGTACTTTAAAGCTAGCCGTTTTGCCAAGAATA
>JASDQU010713334.1:15594-37137 GCA_032191745.1 Picea mariana
ACACTCCTGGGAGACGTGGAAGAAATCTTCAATCCACTCGGTGTGTCCTTGGGGGCAAGTGAGAGTTAAGGTGCTATCACCTAATCCTCAACTCCTCTGTCTAGGCCAACTCTTATCGAAGCCAAGGGGGGGTAGTCCCTAACAAAAATACTAAGGCTTGATCTAAGCTAAGTACAAAATATAAATCTAGGAGTTTATTGCTTTTCAACAATCAATTATAAATTGAAATACACATAAACCAATTATTCATCCATGATATAACATCAAGCATATACTTGCATAGAAGGATACTGAGATACCATTGTTAGATGCAAGTAATATTAAAATAGCTTCAAATAGATAACCAATAATGTAAAGTGAAGCCTGTGGCTTTGCTGAGTGTAAAATGAGACCAGTGCCTTAAAGTGAATCGTGGGCAATGTAGTTCGTGCGTTTTATTAGGATAAATTGATGTTGAGTTAATGAAATGGTTTGGGCCTCCTTGGAGGTTAGCTCTTTGATTGGAAACTTGCGGAGAGTTTACTGAAATCCAATGGTCTTACCAGTAAACTCACTCAAAGCGATGGATGTCCAAAACGAGTGGGAAGCCAAGTCTCGAGAGGGCCCGCCTTACTTCGCAGGTCACTTCAAGGCGTTTTCCTGCGCATTAAGCTAACTACTTTAGAGATTGTCCTAATTAATCTATCAACCACTGACCAACACAGCGTGTATGAAACTTACTTCCAGCAGATCGAGACTAGCTCGCAACTGGAAGGGTCAGGAACCGCACTGAGAGCTGAAGGGAATTTGTTCATTTTAAACAAGGAAATAAATAACTGAAATTTGAAATGTGAGACTAATTACTAATCCACACTGACCATGCCTCTTTCGAGGAGCTGAGGGGATGGTTTATTTGCCAAATTGAAATTGCAAGAAATAAAACTAATCTAGCAATTAAATGTTACTTTCCAAATTGAAATCTAATCTAAGTGTTGATTTATTCAACATTATTGCTTAATGTGAGATAGTTTGAACTTTAAGCAAAGGAAAGAAAACTGAATGAAAGAAAGTCCAAAACCACAACACCAACCCCCCTTAAGGGGAAAACAAAGAGTCAGGCCTCTCTTGGCTCACTTATTTTATTAACTCGGTTACAAGTGCTCTTTTAAGAGTCTTTAGATCTTTTTCGAAAGGGGCTTTGGATCCTTATAACATTGAATCAAGGTTTTAGAAGTTACAAAAATCCTTAGGAAGGTGTAGGGTGCTTCTGGAAGTCCCAAATGCTCCTAATAAGCCAAATTTTGGCAGAATCTCCCCTTGTTTATTCAATGACCTGCACAAAACAACAAACAAAAGAGTACAAAAGATAGCCAAAAACACTTTAAGAGTGTCTTTGATTATTAGTGAAAATCTAAAAAAATTTCTAAGTCAAATTCTACAAAAATTTGCAAAAGAGAACTAAGGAATTCAAGCTAAAAAGCTTGTTTCCTTAGGGTCTTTTGTGGCTGTTAAAAAACAACAAGTTTAAAGCACTTAGATGCTAGATTTGAACAATGAAAACACTTGGAAAATATTAGCTTTTAACCCTCTAGAAATTTCAGAAAATTATTTGAGCAAATGACTATTTTCCTACACTAGATCTAGATTCTTAAGATAGAAAAATTTAAAACAGAAATCAGATCTAAGCTATCGCTTGCATGCATGAAAGAACTGATGATTTAGATAGATAAACTTGATCCAAACATGCTTGCATATATATGTAAAGTAACCCAGAAATTTTGCTTTCAAGAGAAGGAGAAAGAGAACAAGCTTGTGCTTGGAAAGTGTTGGGCAATGGAGTCTTTCTTGGTGAATTGTAGAGGGATCTTCTTCAAAGGACTTGGAAAAGACGAAGAGTCAAGCTAGATCATCCACATCTCCAAGTTGAGGTATCAATTTCTTCAATCACTTGCAAAGAGAGGGTTAGAATATGGTATCACGTACAAAAGAGACCCGACAACACAATATGTTAAACCAAACAAGTATTGCATCTAAAATCACTTAAGTAAATGAATAGCAAGATAACTAATCAAACTAGCTTAGCAATCTTACCCTATTGAGTAATAGTACTCTTATCACCTCAAGAAACAATAGAATAATATCACCTCATACACATATGTATCCACACACTTGGCCAATCCACCAATTTGACCTCCAAAGTCTTTTTTATTCCAATATGAAAAGAGTATTACAATAGCAATGATACACAAGCGATTCTTCCCAAGCTCCAACTAACTAAGCAAATGGGAGAATGCTTTCTTACATAGCAAATGGGTGAAGGTTCCCATGAGGGAGGGCGCATCACTTGGAGAAGAGGGCGCACCAAGTGTAAGACAATGAGCAGCCAAGTGTTGGAGAGTGGGCTGCCACCTCTCCACATACTACCACAGCTTGCCACCTCGCAGATTTGAGGGGATATGGGGTGCGCCACCTCTCAAGAGGTTGGCTGCCCACATGGGAATGCGCCACCTCTCAAGAGGGGTGCACCTCCTTCTTGGCACATGCTCAAATCAAGAGTAATACATGCCCACTTTATTCCTTTTACCAATGAAAATCATTTATTTGCTGCCACATAGCTTTTTGGAGTTCTGTTTGTCTCCAACATGTTTCCTTGATTTTTGTCCTTTACTGATTTTTTTGATTTTATTTTGACTTTTTTGGGTTTTTTTAGCAAATTTAATTTTTAAGTGATTAAAATCACTATTTTTGCTCAACTAAGTGGGTACTTAGGTTAAATGGATGCTCTAGGTCCAAAAATGAGCATCCCCATGGCATATTAAGTCCCCTAGTACCACTTTTTTAATACACCTTTATTTTTTAATTAAAAATTGCCGAATTCTGGCAATTTTTTAATTAACTGAAAAAATTAAAAAATCCTAAGGGGGACTTAGTACATTTCCATAAGACTTTAGGAGTATGTTTAACATGGTAATATACATTAGACACTAGGCTTAGATCCATGTTCAAGCCTAACCATGGGCATATACTCCAGCTTTGGAGTAATTGAGTGAAAAAACTCATAAATTATAAATTGCCTGAAAACGGCAAAATATAATTAGTAAGTAAAAAAAACACTCCAGAGTATAACTCACGCTTAGGACTTAAGGTGGCTAAGACCTTTTACAAGTTCATCANGCAACATCTCTTATTACAATTTTTTATGGAAATGTAAAAAAAAAGGAAAAAGGTTGGTCTTTATGACTGACTGAACTTAACTCTGAATTTTGAACAATATTGTTCAAACTTTGGCGGCTCGCTGGAAGTCCATCCTAGTGCAACTTTGATGGATAACAGGTCGGACAATTTTGCCTTAGCGACTGGTATAAGGAACTCTGCGGGCCATTCCTTAGTGATTTCCTCCAGGTCCTCCTCGGTGAGTTTATAGTATGACTGAAGCTCTTCTTTATTCTCATCTGCGTGCGCGATGATATATATGAAATGCCTATCTGCGCGAAACTTCATAAGGGGTCTGAACCGGTCCAGAGTGTTTGGCGTCATTCGGGGGAACGATTCGATAGCCCTTTTCAGCAGCAGGTGGTAGGTATGGAATACCGCGTTCTACTGCCACTGTTTTCCCATGTCGCTCGAGTACCAGAGCGTGGTGAACTTCGCAGCAAGTGGTTCGAACAACTCAATGTTTGGGAAGGTTGCACCTTCCGCCATCTCCCAAGCTGTAAACGCGATGAGGATCAGTAGCTAGCTAAAGTGGAACTCGTCGCCCTGATCCTGAGCTTCGCGGCAATTGACTTCTAGATGGTTGACTAAGTACTTCACCCAGTTCATCTGTAATCCCTCCACGCACTTTCCTGCGAGGTCAACCACAAACCCTGTGACCTGCGTGGGTCTGTTCTTTCGGACTAGCTTACCAACAATCAACTGGAAAGCGAGGTGCACTGCACCATTCTGAATGGAGTCTACCTTGTAGCCTCGCGTCCCCTTCTCTACATCGCCATAGATGTCTTTAATCTTCTGTGCCAGGGCGCGATCTGCAACCTTCCCTGGGTAGAAGTCCTGCGGGTTGGGTCCCTGCATCCTCAATCCAGTGATCCTATGGATCAACGCCAGATCGACGGTAATATGCCTGTCTAACCATAAATAATCGCCGTGGAAGCACAACAACAGGAGTTTAACGCACGGGTTAAACTCCTGGTGCCTTCCCAAGTGTGGAATTTTCATGACATTAAGGATAGTGGATTGCGCGATGTTCATGGTCCATGGCTGGGGAATGATCTTAAATCTCTTTGCCTTCGTCTTAGTCAAGTACTTGTGAGGCGCGAGCATGCCGTAGGTCTTGCGGTCCCCTGGATTATAGTCATTGATCTTCAAGGTTGGAATCCTCTCCAACTGCGGTTTGATTGCGCGTATCCCCTTAGGGAGGTATGTTGTGATGACTGTGTAGTCGAAGTCCCTCGGGACACTGCCACGATTCACTGCGCTGGCTAGAGGCAGGATGTAATCGGGCAGAACAGACGAGATTAACTTCGCATTCGCTAAGTCATCTCTGTGCTTGGTTCCTTTCTCATCTGCAATGCGGGATGGTCCGGATTCGTGAGCAGTTGACGGGGAGGCTTGCACTCCTCACGTCGATGACACTTGAACTCTTGTGGACATCACTCTTTCTGCCATAAGGTCGATTAGAACTTGTTCGACGACTTTCTCTGCGGTGCTGAGCTCATCCGACATACACGTTCAGATCGGATAACTCAGGTGGATGAATGAATGCTCAAAACAATGGAACATGTGTCGATTTCAATAAACACAACGCGGTAGCAATGCGTTCTCTTGTTGGCTCGGATACAATTTGCAAAAGTGTTCTCGATGCAACAGTCGACGGAATAAGTAGACAACAATGTAACAGATCTTCTTCAACGGACAAGAGGCCTTCATCAATACAGTTTTGTTCGTTACGGCGCAGTCCCAACGGTCTGATGGTGAGCTTTCTAGTCATAACTGTTGTTCTAACCATTCGGGGCGTCGGGCTAACGGTTATAATGCTTTCAACGGCTATATCGCTCCGCCATTGCGAAGTGCCATGTTGTGCTATTCTAATATCTAGATGAAGTTCCAGTTTTCCAAACCTTCCCTCTGCGAAGTCCCCTCTGGGACCTTCTGTAACTTTTCTATCTTTGCTCTCTTCTTACTGAGTTTTCTAGCCTTCTTCCTGGCGATCTTCGCCTCGGTATTCCTCTTTCCATTCTGATTCTTATCTCCTTTTGGTATAGTAACTTCGCGCTGTTGAGATTCTTTCATAGGGTTCAAGGGCAATACTTCTTCTCTGTTTGGGGTAGGTGCTCCGTTCTTCTGTGAATATTCTTGTGTTTCTTAAACTTCGACATCCAAGTTTCTGGTTTTAAATAGCTTCGATTTGTTCTCCTGTTCTTCAATCCAATGCACTATTTTCCTAGTCATGAAATCTTTTAATTCTTGCTTTTTTTGTTCTAAGACTTCCTCTTCTTTTCTTCTAGCCTGATTTCTCTCAATCCAGGGTTTTCCTAATAACATAGCAAATGGGGTGTTGTTCTCAATAAATTTAACAATCTCAAAATCTTCCTCTGTCGTAGTTCCATGAACACTCATAACTATCTGGGTGAGTCTTCCACATAGGGTTATCAACTTTCCTCTAAATAATCCTATTCCTCCTAATGAAGGAATCATAGCAGGCTTTCCTAAAATTTCCCTGGTTCTTTCTGTCATAATATTCGCCCGTGTTTCCTCATCTATAACACAATCTATGTCAAAGTCTCCTATTCTTGTTTCTATGCACTTTTTTTCTTTGAAGATCTCTGATAAGTTGATATTTCAGTGATCATTTAGGGTTTCTTTCATTTGCAGTAATACAGTCTTTGATTCTTTCTGGGGTTCTGTCGTAGTCTTAGTTTCTTGATCTTCCTCAGGGTTTTCTTGTCTCATATTCATTCTTTCAACCTTAGCAATCATTCTAGGGTAATCCAAAACTTCATGATCCATAGCTTGACAACAAAGACAACTAGGCCTTCTACCAGGGCATTCCTTGGCAAGATGTTCCGATCTTTTGCAATTATAACAAAGAGTTAATCTTCTCTTTCTTTGAAATGATTCCCAACCTTTCCTGTATTGCGCGCCAGGATCATAGTAACTAACCTGCAAAAAATTCTTTCTAGGTTCCTGCATCCATTTGTTAGTCCAAACATTCTTTCTATGCATAGGAATAACATATCTTTCATTATTTTTGTCAGATCTACTCATATCAAATCTTCTTTCATCTAGCTATGCCCTACTTTTCAAGCTAGGACAAAATTTATCAAACATACCTAGATCCATACTTTTGAAACAAAAATTTCCACTTATCTTTCCTTGTTTCAATCAAAACTTTTCACTGTTCTTACCTTTAATAAAGCACAAAGCCTTCAGATCTTACCTCTTTTCTTCAGATCTAACTTTTCTTCTTTGCACAGAGCTTCACAAGTCAAGTAGATTACTGCGCACTAAAGCAACAGTTCTATGCACAGAGCTTTCTTTTCTTCAGTTCCCAGCAAGCACAGTTTCATTTCCCGGTAACAGAACCATTTGTTAGCACAGGAGTAGACCCAGGGTTCAACGCTACAACAACGCACCAACAAAACCCTAACTACCGACCCTTTCGACAACACCTTCGAAGCAGATGAAGTCTCACCCGAGGTAGTGGCAAGGGTGGTTGCAGGACTCAGATGTCTGCAACCTTAGTTGGGACACCGATCTGTGATTACAACACCTTAACAAAGCACTTAGCAGTTACAGTTCATCAGTATTTAACCAGTATTTACTTTGCAGATAAAACCCTAATTACAGAGCATTGCAGTTTTCACCCAGATCTAGCCTATTCCAGCACTAAGCACATTCACATAGGTTAGATCTAGCATTCATCCATATTATTAAGCACAAAGCATTAACATATCTATCTATCATTCATCTATATCAAAGCACTTAAGCAAGTAAACACATAAACACATCAATACAATGCACAAAGCATAGCAACACAGGATATACGTGGTTCACCCCCACCCTGGGGCTATGTCCACCAACTTTTCTTCTCTTTTATTATCTTTGGTCAATCAGCTACATGCACAGACCCACAAGATCCTACTCCACATAGGACAAGAGATTTGCGCACTTCGCTAGATCCTCCTTCCCCGAGTTACAACACAAAGCCTTTCACAGTCTCTTACAATCACTTGCACTTAGCTCTGCAAGTCTCACACAGTATGCACAAAGCAATTACACTTGCACTTAGCACCTAGCATCACGTAGACGCATATCTCCTTACATCGCCTAGACATCTATTTATACATTACAAAAGAGGCCTAAACATGTAATAACCCATGGGCCAACATCCCCATACTCGTTACATAAGCCCACAACCCAAAAAGGTCCTAAAAAGGGGCCGAGATCCTACGATCTTCACTTCGACTTGTGCTCCGCCTTCGACAGTCTGTTGAAGTCCCAAAAGTAGGTCAAACCTGACCAAGGATCCTCAAAACTTGGTCAAGGGCCAACATGTGCCTTTGTAATTTCAGCCAATAACCCCTTTAGGGCGAAAATTTCAGTCCTCCCTCTTGTGAGAGGTGAGTTATGATGTGAAAATGAAAGTACTTTAAGTTTATTTATACAAAATTTTGACCTTTAATTAATTTTAGGTAAACAATAAGGCCGACCTGACCAATTTACAGTAAATTCAATTTTGACATAATAAAAATTAATTAGCTGCTAAAGACACCTCCAAGGGCGACGTCATGCCCTTCTAGGGTGACGTTGAGGCCTAAAAGTGGAATGTTGAGCTAAAAATGTGGGGCGCTTGGCCTCCCGAAGCCCAAGATGATGCCCACACGTGCCACGAGGGTCATAAATGCCTCCAAACTGAAACCCTAGCTCTGGATGATGTCTAGGGCTATGATGGTGACGTCTAGGGCCCTCAAGGGCTAACGTCCATGTGCAAGAGCAAGGTCCCCCTGGGTCTAGGTCTGCGAGGGTGCCTCTAAAGGAAACATCCTTTTTTCTAGTGCAAGTCTTCAATTTCTTCTTACCCCTGGTTGGGGTTGCAACATCCATCTGCGGGCTTTAAGCCCCCATGAAGGTCCGAGCTAATCATTCCCTCATGTGTACCTGTCCACCAAGAAAGGTCCTGCAACAACAACAAGTACACCCTCCAGGGCTTCATAAGTCACAGGGATCATAGCATGTAAATCACATCTAATAATTAAATTACCCAAACATGTGCATCAAACCCCCCTTAACCCAGACAGATGCTCAAAGACGTTATGCAATTTGACAAGTTAGGTTTTGAGAAGGTCCTAGGGTGTCATATTGGGCTAACCTCTCTTAAGTTTGGGGTGTTTCCCAGATGGGATCTAGTCTAAGTCATGTAAGTGTATGAGGTGGCATGGGGTGCACGTGATAATAGGGAAATGTAAAGTCTTACCTGTGGGCGCCTTTGTAGAGGGAAAGTTGCACTTGTCATAAATGCAATTGTTTCCTAGCCCATTCATTGCCTTTTATTCTTAGATTTATTTCTTTTAATCTTTTTGCTCTTGTGCTTCAAGGGAATAGTTGAGGGCCACTGTCCTGGCTTGATGACCAGAGGTGACAGCATTATCCACAAACATTTCATGGAAATGAGAAGGTTGGCTCGTGATGAGCCCCCTTTCTCCTGGCTATGCCACCAAGAGCCACTGCCTTGGTTTGGTGACTAGAAGGTGGTAGTGTCATACCGCTACATGCCCGGTCATAATAGGCCGGCTCGTGATGTGACCTATCCATCAACTAGTACCTTGAGTGTTTATGTATCTTATGGGTCCCCTTTTCTTACGGAGAAGCTTTTCATTGCTTTCTCGGGGATCCTTGGGTGAAGCATCTCAAAGGTTTCAACATTGGCTTTTAACTCTTGCCAGCTACTTTTACCCTCTGGGCCTTTAGCCCCTTCTTCCCACGAGGTAAGGTACAACCCTTCCTAGTGTAGCCAATCCCAATGCCCAAACAAGGGTAGGGGAGTTGAGAGGAATAAAGATGGAAAGTGGTAAGTATGGAGGGAACAGACGATGACTTTTCACAGACCTAACCAGTGGCAACCCATCCTAAAGGGAAATCAACTTACTAGGGTACCATGTCACCCTTCTAGGTATGAACGAGGCAAAGAGCATAATTTCCAAGAAAACATCATGAAATGAAGAAGGATTCAATACAACATATTCAAGTGCTTCAAAAATCGGAGTGATACATACTATGATACCCAGACTCATTGCCTCATGGAGCAAGACTCACTGCTACTTCAGGACCAGGCTGGTAGGATGGATACTGCTGCTACTGATAAATGGACTGCACTGAAGAAAAGAGGGGCCCTTCGGGGCCATGCTCAAGTCGTCTGGCTCTCGGTACTCCATGTCTAGGACTTGTGGGCCTCGAGATGTGATCTCCTTAGTTATCCCTAGACTAGGGGATAACATGGAGCACTAGTCTAAGCATGAATGTCACGACACAATAGGGTTTGTACAACCCCCAAGCTGGTGTGACCTCCAAGTGTAGGGGTACACAAGTCAAGCACTCTAAGAAAAATGGTGTGTTCTCCCACAATGGCTCCTCAACTTAAGTGTCCTTCCTCAACATATGTGTAAGGTGGTTCCAATGCTCCTAGGGCTTCGTGCCCAACCTCTAAGTGCATAATGTTGTCCTCCAATGTGGTTGCTTCACATGTCCCAAGCACCCATCCTTGTCAAGTGTGCCCTTGTAGAAGGTGTCAAACTACCATGTGTGTGAACTACCACATCAAGAAGTGCGCCTCCCTAGCATTGATCCTGTTGGATTTTCATTAGTTTCGTTAACATTAGATTTACCATAGCATTTTTATCTTTTTTTTAACATTCAATAATCATATACTGAAATATATAAGTAGCAGATAAACAAGCACAAGAAGACACAAAGATTTATCCTGGGAAAACCCCAAACTCGGGGAAAAACCCAACCAACTTTTCTTAGAGAGAATATTCCAATACAACCATGATCAAGCTCTAATCATAAGAGCAAACCAACAATGAAGAACCCTGATAACAAATACTTATCTCTTCTTCTTGTCAAACCCTAGAGAGGCTAGACAACTAATCAACACCATAGAACTGGCACCAAGATAGCACACCAAAGAGCTGGCACCGAGATAGGCGCATCACTAGAATTGGCACCATAGAGCTGGCACCACTGGTAACTGGTAACTGCAACTGCTACTGCAACTGCAATTGCTATTGGCACGAAGCAACTTAGCAGCACCACACAACCTTAGCGCAACTCCTCCAGAGGTAGCGCATGAGAGAAATTACCAAGATCCACCAAGAATATCCTTCCCCAAGTGGGGCGCACTCTCCAAAAGAACCAGAGACCAGAAATACCGAAACTGCTGCAACTGCCTAGTGCACACTGCAAAAGAACTGTCTGACTGTACAAATGAATTGACCCAGACTTGTATTTGTACTAATCTGGGCACTTGTCTGGGGCCGACTTCTTATTCTGGGTCTTCAAATTTACTTTATTATTTCTGTGGGCCGACTTCTCTTCCTGGAAATTATATTTCCACTTTATTATTATTTCCTATCGGCCGACTTCTCTTCTGTGGTCTTCTATTTCACTTTATTCTTTTCCGGGGTGTTCTTCAATTGTTCAATGGTCTTCCTTTGACTTCTTGGAATCTTCTTCTTCTCTAAGAAAAGTTGTCCAGGAGGAAAATACCTCCCGCAACTACCAAAACATCAACATATCCCAAGGTAAGCATACACCCACTAAGCTCTCTAAATGTTAGTCAACCAAAATACAACAAAGGGGCTAGGGGACCACAAGCCCTCCACAACACATGAAGCACTCCCCTAGCTAGGTGAAAACACTTTCGGAGCAACCAAAAGCTAATGGAAATTACGAACAAAAAACACACAATGCGAAACACACAATACTACATCTATTTTATATTTACTTAGAAGAAAAATCACATTGCGATAGCTCAAAACTAAAACTCACCAACCAACATAGTGGTGCACCCTAGGTCTCTTTAATAGAACAAGAGATGGAGGGAAGATATAATGCATCTGGTCACATGCATGGAGCAATGAGGTGACTTAGTGAATCCTTAAGCCTAATCTACTAAGGCAATGTGCCCACCTACATGGATAGAAGTTCTAGAGATAGTGTTGTAATGTTCCCAAGCCGTTCCTTGCTTGGAAACTTAGGTTTTAGGTTGAGGTTTTTGGTTTATTGTTTGTTGTTTTGCAGATCTGCCTTCAAGGCTTGCGCTATGGAGCTTATATGGAGTTTATAGTGTGCAAGTGACAAGAATACAATAATAAACACATCAAAATGACAAGATACAAGAGATTCAACACAATGGAAAAGCAACAACTTCAGATTTGACCTTTATTTAGATAGTAGAAGATCTTAATATAATAGATTTGCAGATCTGGAACAATATAACTGAGATCTAGCAACAAAACTGATGATAACCCTCAAACATGACCAAGAAGAGAATATACAAGACTCCAAAGGCCAACCAAACACCTGTAGGAAGATACAAGATTAATATCTTTCCCTTCAATAGCTCGCACCCCTCTTCTAGGATGAGTTGCACACTTTCCTGTGGCTGTAGCTTACCTAGATTTCGGCCTTCCTCTTCTAGGCCTCCAAATCCCTCCAAAATTGGTAGAACAGTAGATCGGGGAAAGTCCTGGGCTGATTGGAGGTGTTATTACAACTGAAATGAATGAATCTCCCTGAGGCAGTTTGCCCTCCTTAACTAGAAATCATGCCGAGCTCCAAATAAATCATATGCCAAGAAAACCCTCTCCAAAATGGGCTAGGCAAGGTGCCCTAGGCCCAACAATCAAATCCCAATGGGTTTTGGCCACCAAAACCTCCTCTCTCCAGATCGAATAGTTCTCCTTCAACAAGTGCACCCTTTTGCTGGAAAACCCCAGAATCTGCACATTGCCTCTCTTCTCCATTGGATGAGTAACCTGTAGTTGCTGTAGAATGGTGGGGGAGGAATATTGCACCTCTGTGACCAAGCTTGGACCAGGAGAGGTGGAATCTTTCACCATCGAGTTGATCTCTAGGGTTTGTTATCCCAAAACCCTCAAAACGTCTTGGGTCTAGAGTTCAAGATGCAAAAGTGAAAATGTCAAGAATGAGGAGTGAGGCGCCCTCCTTTTACCTTTATACCCCTGTTCTAATTCTCAGTTGAGTTAGTTGACCACCTAAGGTTAACTCTTTACTTTTCTTCATGTGGTCTTTTTTCACTTACTTTACCTTTTTTCCCAAAGTCACTTTTAAATTATAACACTGTGCTTAGGTGAACACTTTGGAGTCTTTTAGTCCCCATTCCTCATGAGACTGTAGTCTAGTGGGGACATCTAGACTACTAAGTCTTTGTAATCCTCTTATCAAGACGTGGGGGACATTACAGTCTCCCCTACTAGGAATTGCTTGCCCACAAGCAATTCTGATCCTGCTTTATGAAGAACCTGTTCATTCTCCCAAGTATCATCCTCTATAGGCAAATCCTTCCATTTGATCAAGTACTCCCTGATGTTCCTCTTCCTTAGCTTTTTCTCCCTTACTTGTAACACTACTTCAGGTATTAATTCCGAAGGTACCCTTCCACCCTTTGGCCATCAGTTTGAGGATGATAGCTAGTGCTGGGGGTCAAGGCCGTACCTACCAACCTGAATAGCTCCTGCCAAAAGGTGCTCATGAACCTGCTGTCCCTATCACTCACTATGGTTTTGGGTAAACCATGCAACCTGAAGATCTCTCTGAAGAATAGTTTTGCAACCTGTGAAGCACTGTAATTTGTGGCAATGGCAAGGAAATGGGCAAACTTGGTTAATCTGTCCACGACCACAAAGATGCAATCCTTGCCCTGAACCTTGGGCAGCCCCGTGACGATGTCCATAGATTTACTCTCCCATTTGTGCTCTAGTATAGGGAGTGGTTGCAATAAACCTGCTGGATGAGTGTGTTCCTCCTTGTTCTCGTAACAAGTGGAACATTCCTTGATATGGCGCATCACATCCTCTTTCATGCCCCTCCATGCAAATCTTTCCCTTATCTGCCTGTATGTTTTGATAAATCCTTGATGCCCTGCCAATGGTGAATCATGGCATGCATGCAATACTCTCGTTTTGAATGTTGATTCGGGAACCATGAAAATTCGGCCCTTGTAGTATATGATGTCATCCATGATCCTGAAGTTATCATCCTGTACCTGCCCATCCATCAATTCACAAGCAAACCTATTTTTAGAATATTCTACCAAAAGATGTGCCTTCCAATCAATTGAAATATCTGTCATAGCATATACTGAAGGCCTTCTGGATAAAGCATCAACCACCACATTGTTTTTTCCTTTGACAAATTCAATGTCAAAGTCATAAGCTTGGATCTTGCTAACCCATTTTTGCTATCTTTCATTAAGGTCCTTTTGGTCTAAGAAGTACTTGAGGCTATTGTGATTTGTCCTGACAACAAATTTCGCCCCAACCAAGTATTGTCTGAATTTAGCCAACACATGCATAATAGCTAACATCTCTTTGTCATAAATAATGTATAGGAGTTTAGGCCCCCTCAGTTTTCGGCTCTCATAGGCAATGCGGTGCCTATTTTGCATAAGAACTGTTCTAATGCCCTCACCTGAGGCATCACACTCCAATATGAAGGGTTGTGAGAAGTCTGGTAAAGAGAGAGCTGGACAAGTGCTCATTACCTTCTTCATTTTTTCAAATGTCACCTGTGCCTCTTGACCTCCACCTAAATGTGCCTTTTCTGGTCAAATCTTGCAAGGGTGCGCAAAGTTGTGAGAAGCCTTTGACAAGCCTCCGGTAGTAACTGAAAATACCAAGGAATCCTTTGAACTCAGTAAGAGTCTTGGGTGTTGGCCAGTCAAGTATAACTTATATTTTTTCTTGGTGCACTTGTACTCCTTTCTCTCCAATGATATGTCCCAAGTAAAGGACTTCAGTGATCCCAAATTCACACTTTGACTCTTTAGCGTATAAACACTATTTCTCCATAATGCCCAAGATTTGGTCTACATGCTTGAGATGATCCTCCCAAATTTTGCTATAAATCAGCAAGTCATCAAAGAAGACTAAGAGAAACTTCCTCAATTGCTTGTTGAAGACATGAATCATGCATGATTGAAAGGTGGCTGGCGCATTAGTTATCCCAAAGGGCATAACCAAAAATTCATAGTGACCATAATGACATCTGAAAGATGTTTTTGGCACATCTTGCTCCCTATCCTAGGGATGGGGTCCCTGTTCTTGATACTTTTTGTTCAAGGCCCTGTAGTCAATGCACATGCGCATAATCCCATCTTTCTTCTTTACCAAGACCACCAAAGATGCAAAGCAACTAGAACTTGGTCTAATGTGACCCATGTCCAAGAGTTATTTAATAGCTTTTTCAATTTCATCCTTATACTTTTTTGGGTGTCTATAAGGAGTAGTGATGACATGTTTTTTTCCTTCTTCCAATTCTATAATATGCTCAAACCCCCTATCAGGTTGTGCTCCTGGAGGAATAGGTTCAAAAATCTTGCTGTGACTGTCAATGATTTTTTAAATGTCATGAGAGTAATGAGGATGCCCCTCCTTATCCACCTGAACTGATATTCTACATTCTGTTGCATATACAATATCTTCTCTCCTAAAAATGGCCTCATGCGTTTTGCTGTTACCACTTTAGGTGTATTACTTGTTATCCCTCTTAGTATCACCTTTTTTCCATTCTCTTCAATGAATGGCATCTCCATGGTTTTGTAGTTGGTAGTGATAGGTCTCAAGGTACTAAGCCACTGAACTCCCAAGATGATGTTTGTATCTGGTAGATCCATTGCATAGAAATCCTGTTCCAAGTCATGCCTCCTCAATGTAAGTTTCATCCCTGGAATATACCTATCACAAGGAATAGTGCAACCCCTTGCTACCTCCACACGAAAACCTTCAAACTCTACTGCAGGTATATGCCTTCTTTTCAACAAGGCCAAATCAATGAAGTTGTGTGAAGCTCCCCCATCAATGAGTACTGAAACCATTTGTCCTTGAAGTACTCCCTTTATCTTGAAGGTGTTGAATTTAGGGACACCACTGATGGAAGCTATTGTAACCTTCTTCTCTCCTGTAAGGTCGAAATCTGCTTCTTCACCTTCTTCATTCTCTTTAGGGTCTATTATAAGTGGATTTGCTTCCATGTTTTGAATGTGGCCGAAATCTTCTTCATCCTCATCATCAGAAATCACCTCAATGTAATGTGCCTTGCCTTTACCCATGCATTTGTGCCCTGGCTCCCAAGGTTCCTTGCATGTGAAGCAAAGTTGCTTCCTCCTCAATTCCCTCCTAGTAGTCTTGTCCATCCTACCTTTTCCTTTATCCACTCCCCTTTGATCTCTTCCCCCTTGGTTTATAGGTGGTCTAGGAGTAAATTTGGTTTCTTCCGCAAATCCCATCAAATCTCTGGTCCTCCATATGGCCTCCTGTAGGTTGGAAGGCTTAAAATCCTTGACCCAACCACGTAGGGGTTCCATCAACCCCTCAGTAAAGAGCATCAGTAACCTAGCCTGAGATAGATCTGGCACCATTACGACCACCCTCTAAAACTCCTGTATATAGATCTTCGGTGACCCAGTTTGCCTGAGTTGTGTGAGTTCCGTGAAATGCAACTCCGAATCTCCCTGATCAAACCTGTCAATAAGTCTCTGAGTGAACTTTGTGTAAGCAGTAATCTGATTATGACCCAAGGTAGTTATACCATGATACCACCAGTCATGAGCTTTTCCTTCCAAGTAAATGGTGGCAAACTTGATGGCATCCAACTCCCTCACGGGGTTAAGCTGTAAATATGCATCTAACTTCTGCACCCAACCTTGCGCAGTGATCTTGGAAGATCCATCAAAGTATGGAATCTCCATCTTTCCTGCCTTGCACTCTAACTCATTATTGTTCCTGTGATAGTTCTTCGGTCTACCCCCGAACTTGATACCACAATACTGGTCCAAAGTAACCTGTCTCCTGAATCCTGCACTCAATGCTACATACTCCCTAGAATACTCCTCAAAGTTATCTTCTATCTCATTGAAGTGGTTATCCCATGGCTGGCCATCCAAGAATGTGGGCATATAGGGTCTAGGAGTGATTCTATTGTTGTTTTGTCCCTTAGAGTAACCTCCACTAAATAAACTGTGCCCCTCAGTATGAGAGTTAGGATCCTGCTCATGGTGATGTCTATTTCCCCCTTGAGAACCACTAGCTTCCCTGTTTGCATTAATATTTGGGCCATCCCCACCATGGTTCATCTACATCAGGAGGTATGCAATCTTGTCCTGGCTAGCATTTAGTCTCTCCAAAGTCTCCCTCATTTCAACCTGTCCCCTGCGCATTGTCTCCTGGGTCTCCTGTAGATGGTGCCAAAGTGTATACTGTGTATTGTCTATGGAGCTTTTCAACTCTTTTGCTATACCTGCTAAAATCTGTGGCTCATTGTCATCCCTTGATCCTTACATTTCTGCCTGTGGTTCCCCTGTCTGTCTCCTGCGCCTTCCCATATAGATACCACTAAACTTCTGCATGCGCTAAACCCCACAAGTTGGGAGGATTTAACGCTCTGATACCACTGTAATGTTCCCAAGCCGTTCCTTGCTTGGAAACTTAGGTTTTAGGCTGAGCTTTTTGGTTTATTGTTTGTTGTTTTGCAGATCTGCCTTCAAGGCTTGCACTATGGAGCTTATATGGAGTTTACAGTGTGCAAGTGACAAGAATACAATAATAAACACATCCAAATGATAAGATACAAGAGATTCAACACAATGGAAAAGCAACAACTTCAGATTTGACCTTTATTTAGATAGTAGAAGATCTTGATACAATAGATCTGCAGATCTGGAACAATATAACTGAGATCTAGCAACAAAACTGATGATAACCCTCAAACAGGACCAAGAAGAGAAGATACAAGCCTCCAAAGGCCAACCAAACACCTGTAGGAAGATACAAGATTAATGTCTTTCCCTTCAATAGTTGGAACCCCTCTCCCAGGCTGAGTTGCGCACTTTCCTGTGGCTGTAGCTTACCTAAATTTTGGCCTTCCTCTTCTAGGCCTCTAAATCCCTCCAAAATTGGTAGAACAGTAGATCGGGGAAATACAAACCCCTTTGCAAAGTCTTGGGTTGATTGGAGGTGTTATGACACCTCAAATGAATGAATCTTCCTGATGCAGTGCACCCTCCTTCACTAGAAATCGTTCCAAGCTCCAAATAAATCATATGCCAATAAAACCATCTCCAAAATGGGCTAGGCAAGGTGCCCTAGGCCCAACAATCAGATCTCAATGGGTTTTGGCCACCAAAACCTCCTCTCTCCAGATCGAATAGTTCTCTTTCAACAAGTGCGCCCTCCTGCTGGAAAACCCCAAAATCTGTGCATTGCCTCTCTTCTCCACTGGATGAGTAACCTGTAGCTGCTGTAGAATGGCGGGGGAGGAATATTGCACCTCCGTGACCAAGCTTGGACCAGGAGAGGTGGAATCTTTCACCACCGAGCTAATCTCTAGGGTTTGTTATCGCAAAACCTTCAAAACGTCTTTGGCTCTAGAGCTCAAGATGCAAAAGTGAAAATGTCAAGAATGAGGAGTGAGGCGCCCTCCTTTTTCCTTTATACCACTGTTCTAATTCTCAGTTGAGTTAGTTGACCACCTTCTAAGGTTAACTCTTTGCTTTTCTTCATGTGGTCTTTTTCCATTTACTTTACCTTTTTCCCCAAAGTCACTTTTAAATTGTAACATTGTGCTTAGGTGAACACTTTGGAGTCTCTTAGTCCCCATTTCTCATGAGACTATAGTCTAGTGGGGACATCTAGACTACTAAGTCTCTGTAATCCTCTTATCAAGAGGTGGGGGACATTACAAGTGTGCCCCAATTGGAGGATAACTGTGGCATGCATGCATGCACTCTCCTCCTTTGGATGTATGCCCTCCTCAACTCCTCATGTAAGCGTCCTAGCAGTCTTATGGATCATGTTAAAAGTATTAAGTGTAGGTACTCGTTTAATGCATAATTAAATTCTGCATCCAAAGAGTACCCACATTGCATACTTTTAATAGACCCACCTTGAGATAAACTGAAAATACATGAAAAAAACATATTTCTTGAAAGAAATAAAAAATGTATTTCTTGAAAGAAATAAAAAATGTATTTCTTGAAAGAAATAAAAAATGTATCTTTCTCATGTATTTCCAATTTATCTCACGATGGGTCTATTAAAAGTATGTAGTGTGGGTACTTGTTGGATGCAAAATTTAATTATGCATCCAACGAGTATCTACACGATACTTTTAGTAAACCCATAAGGATATAAATTGAAAATAGGAGGAAAAAAGTAGTTTTCTTTCTCTCTCCAACACTATTTATAGTTATGGTTGACATCATCATCTTGTATCCTATTGGTTCTTTTAAAGTTGATGTTGATAGGACATTTTTTGTTTAATTTCTCTATTTAGATAATGCATGTAGAAACAAACTCTGAAAATAGCAAAGCTAATTGAAGTGGATCAATAGTCTAAAATAGGAACTAGAAGAGGTTGATGCATGCATGTGCCCTAACCCTCGGTCCCCTAGCCAGGTGAAAACACTTTTAGAGAAACCAAAAGCTAACAGAAATTACAAACGACAAACAYAGAATGTGAAACACACAATATTGCATATATCTTATATTTTCTAAAAGAAGAAAAATCACACTATTATAGCTCAAAACTAAAACTTGCCAACCAACTTAGTGGTGCGCCCTAGGTCTTTTTTATAGAACAAGAGACAAAAGGAAGATACAATGCATATAGTCACATGCATGAAGTGCCCAAGGTGACTTAGTAAATTCTTAACTCTAATCTAGTAAGCCAATGTGCCCACCTGCATGGAAAGAAATGCTAGAGATAGTGCGCCCCAACTAGAGGATAACTCTAGCATGCATGCATGCACACTCCTCCTTGGGATTTATTCCCTCCTCAACTCCTCAGAGGTGTAGCAGTCTCAAGGATTTGTGCCCTACGCTAACAATAGATAATGCATGTAGAAACAAACTCCAAAAAATAACAAAGCTAATTGAAGTGGATCAACAGTCTAAAACAAGAATTTGAACAGGTTGGCACATGCATGTGCCCTAACGAGCTTTCTCCTAAATAATTCCAATGCTGGTTTTGTTGTTGCCTTATACACTCTTGGGCTATCGTGGAAGAAATCTTCAATTCACTTAGTGTGTCCTTGGGGGCAAGTCTTGAGTCAAGGTGCTGTCACCTGACCCTCGACTCCTCTGTCTAGGCCAACTCCTAGCGAAGCCAAGTGGGGTAGTTCCTAACAAATATAGTAAGGCTCTTAAGCTACGGTAAGCTAAAAGAAATATTCTAGTAGTTTATTGCAAATAAAACATAAAGCATTCAACTTGATCATTCATCAGATAAGATATTCATATAAAGCATTTGTCTAATCATAAAGATGCATGCATAATAAAGTAGGATACAATATCTGCAAGATTTATAAAATTTGTTAGACAATCATATTTGAGAATGAAAATACTGCTCATAAACATAAAGATATAGCCATAGAACCAATGCCTTAAAAGTGTCGTGGGMAGTTGTTGAACGCGTGTTTTATTAGGGTTTATTGAAAGTAGATTAATGAGAGATGTGTGGCCTCTTTAGAGGTTACCTCTTTGTTTTATTAGGGTTTATTGAAAGTAGATTAATGAGAGATGTGTGGCCTCTTTAGAGGTTACCTCTTTGTTTGGAAACTTGCTGAGAACCTACCGAAGCCCGAAGACTTCACCAGTAAGTTCACTAAGGGTGCCGGATGTCCAACATGGGGAGAACCTAGATCTTAAAGTTCCTGTCTGACTTCACACACTCCCCTTAGGCGTTTTCCCGTGCATTAAGGTAACTACTATTAAGGTTTCCCTAATTATACTACTCCACACTAACAACTTCGGTTCTGATGAATCCCAGGATCAAGCTAGGCTCGCAAGGGTTCAGGGCATACACCGGTAGTTGCAGGGAAGGTTTATTTTAAACTTGAAAATGAAACAAAACTTGAAATTGAAAACTGAAAAAGAATTGTAGAAAAACTTTGAAAGATTTTTTTAATTACTAAGAGGAAAAATGAAATCTAAGATAGGATGCATGAAAAATTGAAGTTATTTTGTGCTTAAGTGCATGAAGTATTGAGTGCTTTGTAAGATTGATTTCCCTTAAGCTTGTGTGTTTGTAAGTAAAATAAGACGATAAAACTTGCAAGGAAAAGGAAAAGAGACAAGCACACAACACCACCAATCCCACTAAAGGGGATGAAGAAACTGGGCATCAAAGGCCCGCTTTTATTAAGCCTATTACAACTTTGAGAGGATGACTCTCTTTTTTCTCTTCTTTTTTAGCTTTTTACTTTTGGATCCTTATAGAATTGGATCAATGCTAAACTAACTATTACAAAGAGACTCCTTGAGTCTTGGTCTTCAACGGGTCAAGTTTGGAGTGAAAGATCTTCAATTTGGGTCCCAAAGAGGTGAAAATCTCCCTTGTACTATGACAGACCTGCTAAAAACCAGCAAAGAGATGTTATTAGTATTGGCAGAAAATGATATAAAAATTGCAAAAGGAAAGAAGAAATTTTATCAAGCTTTTTCAATAATTTTTATGCAAAATAAAAGACAATTTTTGGGCTTTTTAGAGAGTTTAAGGAGGCTAACTAAGTCCTTCTTGGATGCTTTCTGTTTGCTGTCCTAAAACAGAAACTTAAATCATTCAATTGACTAGATATTAAGATCAAGCAATCAACAACTTTCTAACTTGAAATTTAACAATAAAAATCAGAAAATTACTTAATAAAAACTAGATCTAGACTTGGATTTAACAATGAATTTGAAACTAGATCTAGACTTTGCATGCAAACACTAGATAGTAAAATGAAACTTTGAAACTTGATCTAGCTATTCATGCAACCAAAGAAAGAGAGAGGGGAAGAAAATTTTTGATTTTTTTATAGAGCCTTTTGCTTGAGCTTCATGAACCCTTGGGCTATGGAGTCCTTTTCTGGTGTGAAGAAGAGGGAAGAGTGTCTTCTGAAATGCCTTTAGAGAAAGCAAAAGAAGCAACCGAGCTCTTTTGAATCCCCAAAAGTGGGTCTTTCACGCTTCAAATTCCTCACAAGTACCTGCAAAACAATGGTGTTTCCTACAAGAGAGACTTCATTTCATGTTAGTTTAAACAAAAACCAAGCATGTAATATAAACATCAAACGCATTAAACAAATAGATAGACTAGCAAGCAAGAAGAATTATCTATTCCAATTGGATAATAATATCCTTACCATTAGCCAATATGCAAGTACATAAAGAAACTTGAAACAATATTACCTCATAAGCTAACAATTCATCCACACATTTGAGACTACACACCAAATCTTGACCTCCAAAGTCTTTGATTCAATAACAAAATTTTACAAAATGATCA
>JASDQU010713334.1:41775-55232 GCA_032191745.1 Picea mariana
ATTTGGGGTTAACTACAAGTAGTTGAAGGATTTCCTTTCATTTGTTAATTAGGTACTAGGGATTTTTTCCTTCGAAGTAAGCTATGATTATCTTTTTGTCTTTGATGGATCTATGAATGAGGATATACTTGGTCTATCTATGGAGGTTTTTATAGTCTAAACAATACCAATAATTGTAAGGACAATGGCCATATGCAATGCAGGGATGGGAGGTGTGAATAGAACGGAGAAATGTATTTAAATTTAATTGCTAGAACAACTAGGGTTTGTTTAAGGAGTTCAACTCTTAAGTTCTCTTTATCTTGTTCTTTGTTGGATTGGAGTTTGAAAATGGATTTCATGATAATATGATTTGTAAAGAAATGAAACCTATAGGTTTGGGGTTAACAAGGATGGTTGGTTGGTTGGGGATGTCATTGTATGAAGTGGCATAGTTAAACCATGTGTTGGGATTAGTAATGGCCTAGGCGAATATTTTAGGCAAGAAAGCTCTCCATAAAGATTTGGGGTTGACTACAAGTAGTTGAAGAATTTCCTTTCATTTGTTAATTAGGTACTAGGTTTTTTTCCTTCGAAGTAAGCTATGATTATCTTTTTGGCTTTGATGGATCTATGAATGAGGATATACTTGGTCTATCTATGGAGGTTTTTATAGTCTAAACAATACCAATAATTTTAAGGACAATGGCCATATGCAGTGCAGGGATGGGAGGTGTGAATATAATGGGGAAATGTATTTGAATTTATTGATGAAATAGACCCTTAGAGTGGGTTTTGGATGAGGAAGGATGGGATCTCATTTCCCTCCTCTAAAGCTAATGAGATTTCATTTGCAAATGGTCTAGGATTAACAAAGGGAGTGACATGAATGAGGAATGACATAAATCAAATCTAGTGGAGGACATTGCTTTGGAAGCTACAAGTGAGGGATTCATATCTTCTCTTGTCGAGGGATCAATTTGCCAAGAAGAAGAAAGAATTAACATGGTTGGACATTTTTGTTTTATTTTGGTTCTGTTCCATCTCATAGGAGTTTGGATGAGTGGGGGCAGAGAAATTGGATTGAAAACAACATTGTACAAGAAGTTTTTAGATTCCTGGGAAATGAGGCATTTCTAGTATTTTTAAAGAAGAAAATATGGATTCAATAATGATTATAAGTAGTGTCTAACTTTGTGGAAAATTTTCGCTGAAAATAATTCATTGGGAGCATGATAAGGATGCTCCTACTATTAAAATGTTCAATGTGCCTAGGTAGAGAGAAATTCATGGTCTCAATTTTGTGTTGAAATTTCTCCATGCTATTCCTAATGATGGTGGAGAGGTTATTGACATGGATGCTTTTGATAGAATTATAGTTTTCAGTAACAAAAGAGTTTTACTTGCTCTCTTATCTATGAAGCACATGCCAAAGAAAATTTAGATATATATTGGCTCAAGGAAAAAAAATTGTAAAATTGAGGGGTTGGGGGCTAGATGGTTGTAGGCCAACACAAGTGAAATGCTCCACTCCCAAGAACACATGTCATGTTAATTTTCTAATCCCATCACCTAGATACTTTACTACCTTATGTTTTTCCTTGTTGATAAATAAATTAACAACACACATAATAAAATATACTAGCTGGAAATAAAACAATGAAAGAAAAAACTGGAAACCAAACTTCACACAACACACATAAATTTTTCCCTTCAAATCAACTTTTCATTAATAATGACTCCAATCTTACAAGGGCTCCCTTACTGGGAAAATGGTCCACTGAGGAAAAATACAAATACATCAAACCTTGCAACTTAGGCCTTGAAGAAACCCTTTGTTGCACTATCCTTTGATGACCTTGTATGATCTGTACACACCCTATCCAGCCTGTGCTGCGCGTACATACATGCCCAACCAGTCTCACCCACGTGTACACCCGCACATGTGCTTTCTTGCTTGCGTGTATGTACCCTCTCTTGCAGTTTTGCCTGCATGTACGTATGTGCCATGTACGACCTGTACAACGTGTATATATGTGCCCTGTATCACTTGTATGGTGCGTACACACTGTTGAATTTTAACTATGTGCTAGGCTCAAGCATGAGGCTTATTTCATTTAGCATGTACTTGAGCCATAAAAAAATGCAGCAATACCATACACAAGTGTTGCAATAACCAAGATCACAAGAAGAATAACCATGCACAAGAGCACAAGAAGTATCCTGGGAAAAGCCTTCTCAAACAAGGGAAAACCCCAACAATCCTTTGCTATATTCTCAAGAGAAGATACCCCAAACCATAAACCCTAGATGCACACAAGAGGGTGCTTCTACAACCTTGAAACTAGTGCCCAAGAGAGGTGCGCACTTCAGTCGTACCAGTAGGTCTGAAATTTCCAAAATGACAAGTGAGAGTGTGTGCTTCCTCAATGGGGAATCACCTCTATTTATACAAGACTAGACACAACAATAGGTGTGTCTCTTGGCACAATAGGGCCGACCTCCATAACTCAGTAATATAATTAATCATTACATAGACATTAATTATCTTTCACATATGGTGGGGCCGACTTGTACCCTCTACATCACAATTAGGGTTACAAGTAAATCTTACACTCAAACAATATAGCAAGGGATCCACACGTCCACTAGTGCTCAGCCAGACACATCCACCTGTGCTCAGACACAGGGACGTCATACTCAACAGATCTCTATCTCAACTGAGTCCACAAGAGAATCATTTGGAGTACCATCTCAAGCCTGACTCAACTGAGTGATAGGAGTACAAGGCAGGAGACCACACATCGACTCAACTCAGTCCATAGGAGAATGATACACCCATCACATGGGCTCTCTCACAGGTCGACTCAACTCAGTCTAGAGGAGAACGTATCCTGGAGAATGTCACACGACGCTGCAATCATCCACACTCCCTCTCAGCTATGGAGGCATTCTCCACCAGGCCAAGTCTCTCACGAAAGTACTCGAACTTCGTCCCGACAAGTGGTTTGGTGAAGACATCTACAATCTGCTCATGTCTAGAAAGGTATTGCACGTATAGTTCTTTCCTCTGCACCATATCTCTGATATAATGGTATTTGATCTCAATGTGTTTCGATTTATCGTGAAACACAGGATTCTTTGAGATCTTCACACAACTCTGGTTATCGCAATGGATAATAGTGGAATCCATCTCATGACCAAATAAATCTGCAAGGATCTTGCGAAGACACACTGCTTTGCGGACTGCCACACATAACGCTATGTACTTTGCTTCTACGGTACTCAAAGCCACAAAGCTCTGTTTCCTATTGCACCAGGAAACCATGGCAGACCCCAATGTAAAACAACAACCATACGTGCTCTTCCGGTCCACTGTGCTCCCTACCCAATCTGCATCGGCATATCCTTGCAATCTCATGTCTACACTCGAGGCATCTCTCAGGCCATATCCAACCGTGCCTTGTAGATATCTCAATACATGCTTCGTTGTTATCCAGTGAGTCTGTCTCGGTTGGCTCATGAAATGACTGAGTACGTTCACTGCATAGCATATATCAGGTCTGGTGTTAACCAGATACATCAATGATCCAATCAACTGTCGGTAAAGATGTGGATCAATCTCGCGTGAATCAGTAGAAACCTCGTTCATTTTCTTTAGATCCATCACCATCGGTCTAGGCATGGATTTGCAGTCTGTCATACCAAATTTCTTCAATATCTCCACTGTATATTTTCCTTGACTCAGGAAAATCTCATCGGTCCTCTGCCATACTTCTAGTCCCAAGAAGTAGTGCATCATACCCAGATCCTTCATCTCGAATTCAGAAGTCAATGCACGCTTGCATTCAACAATGAGACTTTCTGAACCAGTGAGGAGTAAATCATCAACATACAGGACCAAAATTAGGCACTTGTCTCCAACAATATGATAATATAGGTTTGGATCAACAACACTCTTGCTGAAGCCCATACACATCAAGAATCCATCCATCTTCTCGTACCAAGAACGAGGTGCCTGCTTTAGTCCATACAGGGCTTTCTTCAACCTGCACACATGAGATTTCTGTGCATGTATCACGAATCCTTCTGGTTGCTTGATGTAAACCTCTTCCTCAATCTCACCATTGAGAAAGGTTGTCTTTACATCCATTTGATGTAGTCTCCAACCCATGGATGCTGCTAGGGAAATGATCGTACAGATGGAAGTGTATCGGGCTACAGGAGCAAATGTTTCCTCATAATCAATCCCCTCCACCTGAGAGAATCCTTTGGCCACAAATCTCGCTTTGTACTTTTCGACACTTACATCAGTTGCATGCTTGATCTTATAGATCCACTTGGAAGTCACCACAAACTTCCCTTCTGGTCTCAAAACAATATCCCACACATCATTCTTCATAATGGACTGATACTCTTCTGTCATGGCATCTTGCCATACCTGCTGACCTGCTGCTTCTCCATGACAAGAAGGCTAAGTATCAATGATGTGGCTCATGGCTGAAACATAGCTCGAAAATCTTTGTGGTCTCTTTCTCTCTCGGAATGTGCCTCGAGGACTTAGATGTCCCTCTACCTCCTTCAGAATCTGTCGAGCCCAGGCAAGCCTTTTATGGCCTATTGCAATGTCTCTGGGAACATCAACTGAAGCTACTGGATCAACTGGGCCATGAATGTCTCCCTCTGAACTGCTGAAGGGGGAGAAGGTACTGTCTCGCTGTCAATCTCCATATGAGATTCTATGGATCTTCGAAAGGCCATCTCTTCGTCAAAGATGACATCTCTGCTCACCTCAATCTGTCTCTGACCTGGGATGTAGATCCGGTATGCCTTCGAAGATTCATTGTATCCCAAAAATGTACCCTTTCTCCCTGAAGGGTCTAGCTTGGTGCTCTTCTCCTTGGGTATATGAAAGTATACTGGATACCCAAATATCCTGAAGTGTCCAACCTTAGGCTTCACTTCAGTGAAAGCTTCTTCTGGAGTCATGTTCTTCAAAATCTGGTGAGGACTCATGTTCTGAACATACATTGTTGTCATGGATGCTTCTGCCCATAAAATCATAGGTAGATTCTGATCATGTATCATCACTTTGGTTGCCTCAATGATGGTTCTGTTCTTCCTCTCCGCAACCCCATTTTGCTGAGGGTTATAAGGAACGATGTACTCCCTCTTGATCCCTGCCTCAATACAGAAATCACTGAAATCCCTGAACGTGTACTTTCCTCCATTATCTGATCTCAACACCTTGATCCTCCTCCCGGTCAGGTTCTCAACCTGAGCTTTAAACTCTTGAAATCTCGCAAGTACTCCATCCTTGGTCTTGAAGAAATAAATCCACGTCTTCCGAGAGTGATCATCGATGAAGAGCACATAGTACAAATAACCGTTCAAGGAAGCAACGGTCATGGGTCCACACACATCTGAATGTATCAAGTCCAAGATTCCCTTGGATCTGCTGTCACTGCTCAAGAAGGACCCCTTGACATTCTTGCCGAGAGCACAACCTCTGCAAACACCATCATGCTGAACCTGTATCTTTGGAAGGCCTATTACCATCTTCCCTAGAGCGAGAAGGGCTCTATAATGAATATGAGCAAGTCTCCTATGCCATAGCTCGCTCAAGCTGGTAGTATTATGTAACAGGGTCTGGACTGGTCGAACAATCAACCTGTATAAGCTGTTTTCTCGAACACCAATCACTCGGGCATAATTCATATGTGAGTTCTTGTGCCATGCAAGAAATTTTCCTTCAGAGAAGGTAACCTTGTAGCCTTTATGCTCTAAGGCAGAAACAAAGACAAGGTTCCTTTTCATCCCAGGTACATATAGTACCTCACTCAACTGAAGGGGTATGTTAGAATCTAGTTGGAATGTAGAAGTTCCAACTCCTTTCACATTATATCTGGCACTGTCTCCAAGTACAACATGTAGACTAGACTCTTTCTCAACAAGGTCTGTCAGTTGATCTCTATATCCTGTCATGTGCTTGGAGGCACCACTGTCAATTAGCCAAATATCACTATCAGTAGGAACTGTACCTGAGACTGCTGATATGAAGAAGAATGCTTCATCTTTGACGTCTTCATCTCTCTGATGTGGTTCTGGATCAACATCACTAGTGGAGGCAAGTTGTCTTCCTTTCTTCCTGGTAGGACAATCTCTCGTAATGTCTATACTTGTCACATATGAAACACTGAATCTTTGATTTGTCTTTTCTGTGTTCAAGACATGAAGTTGATGAAGTTTTCTTACCTCTGAATGCTTTACAGAAGCTTCTTCTATTTCTTCCTCCTTTCTTTGTATGAAAAGCAAGAGCATGATTGTCATCATGAGGGGAGTCTTGTACTCCTCTGACTATAAGTCTGGTTTCCTCCTAGGTGCAGTCTGTCCATAGACGCTCAAATCCTGGTAGTTCTGTTCTACCACTAATACTTTGAAGAAATGGTTCCCAATGTCTTGGAGGAGCATTGAGAGTAGTCAAGACAAGCTCTGTGTCTGATATGGTTTCTCCAATGGCACCCAACTGATCTCTGATCTTTGAAATCTTCATGAAGAAGGTAGCAACGGTGTCTGCTTTTTTCATCTTGATATTTTGAAGCTGGCCCTTCAATGTAAGAGCTCTGAGGGTGTTGTTACTCTCAAACATATTATTCAATGGTTCATGCATCTCATAAGCTGTCTTCAGGTTGGCAATAGGAGGTAGGAGATGATCTCTTGCTGAATAGATGATTATCTTCCTTTCCTCGACGTCATCTTCCTTCTCTTCATCGGTAGCTGATTCTGGTTGAGTCTTTTGTATCACACTCAATAGGTCATCCTCTACTAGGGTGATCTGTAGTCTTGACTTCCAGGAACTGAAGTTGCTTGATCCATCAAGCCTATCTTCCACCAAGGTTTTGTTCCTCATGGTTTGCAGATTCTTCCACAAACCCTTAGCAACTTGGCTAGGAAACCTAACGGCTAGGCTAGGCTAGCAACTTTTAGGTTTCGTTGGACTTATAACTGCCAACAATAATCCTTTAGAGGGTCACAGGAACATTGATGAGTTGTAGAAACCCTAGAACCGAAATTTCTGCAGAAAATTACAGAACCCTAGAAACCCTAGGGCCAAAAATCTAAAATTCTCGGAATTGCACTCTGTGAGTCTCTAAAGATGTGCTGAAGGAGGTCGTACACTCCTATGCTAAAATTAGCCCCAACGTTTTAGTGTAGGGTGCTGAAACAAGCAAGAAAGAGAGGGTCGTACCTTTTTTCTAGAAACCCTAGAGGGTCGTACCTCTACAACTGGGAGGTGACGACTGGCTTGAAGCTTGTGCAATGACTCTTCAAGAACTCTGCTCTGATACCATGTTGAATTTTCACTATGTGCTAGGTTCAAGCATGAGGTTTATTTCATTTAGCATGTACTTGAACCATAAACAAATGCAACAACACCATACACAAGTGCTGCAATAACCAAGATCACAAGAAGAATAACCAGGCACAAGAACACAAGAAGTATCTTGGGAAAACCCTTCTCAAACAAGGGAAAAACCCAACAATCCTTTGCTATATTCTCAAGAGAAGATCCCCCAAACCATAAACCCTAGATGCACACAAGAGGGTGCTTCAACCTTGAAACTAGCGCCCAAGAGAGGTGCGCACTTCAGTCGTACAAGTAGGTCTGAAATTTCCAAAATGACAAGTGAGAGTGTGTGTTTCCTCAATGGGGAATCACCTCTATTTATACAAGACTAGACACAACAATAGGTGTGTCTCCTGGCACAATAGGGTCGACCTCAATAACTCAGTAATATAATTAATCATTACATAAACATTAATTATCTTTCACATATGGTGGGGTCGACTTGTACCCTTTACATCACAATTAGGGTTACAAGTAAATCTTACACTCGGACAATATAGTAAGGGATCCACATGTCCACTAGTGCTTAGCCACTAGGGACACGTCCACCTGTGCTCATCCACAAGGATGTCATACTCAACATATCTCTCTCTCAACTGAGTCCACAGGAGAATCATCTGGAGTACCATCTGAAGCCTGACTCGACTGAGTCCACATGAGTACAAGGCAGGAGACCACATATCAACTCAACTCAGTCCAGAGGAGAACGATACAACCATCACATGGGCTCTCTCACAGGTCGACTCAGCTCAGTCCAGAGGAGAACGTATCCTGGAGAATGTCACACGACGCTACAATCATCAACACACACACACCCAATACTACTTGTACGACATTGCTCCGTAGATCTGTACGTCTTGTACTTGTACTTGCGGCTACTGCTGGACTACCTAGAAATTTGTCCTTTGATTTCTGGCTGCTGGGTTTTCTCCTCTTGCTGCAATACTTGCACTTTCTTCTTCACCTTTACTGAGATCCCCTTGAATCACAGTCCTTCGTGACTCAAGCACTCGAGCAAAAGTCCTTCTTTGCTCTCAAGTGGATATCTTTCTCCTTCTCCTAGCCTTGCTTTTATAATGTTGAGTTATGACTAAATCTAACATAACCCTAATCTCCAAAGTGATTAGCGATTGAGATTAGATCTCACCTCACTTGAGATCAACGACTAAGACTCATTTAATTCACTAATGCTAATAACTTTGGCATTTCATTAAATTAAACTCACTTTAATTATAAAAACCACTTTACTTTAATAATTCCTTTAATTAAAGTAAATTGCTAAGGTAGAACGCTTTGACTTCCACACATCTAGACACTTAGACCTGTGCGAAAGTACTTGCCTGATGCTATGAACATCAACACTCCCTCTTAGGGAGGAAGGTACTTCTGGAAGAGCCACCTGGAACTGGCTGTCCCTCCAGTTCTGGCACAATGTCACACACATCATCCTGCCCCGTTTCCCACCAAACCTGCTAGTCTGCTGCTTCCTAAACATTGGAAGACTCGGAATTTACGATGCTACTCATTAGTGCCACAATATTTGAAAACTTCTTCGGATGCCTTCTCTCCTTGATTGTGCTCCTAGGAGCCTCAACATGCTCCTGAGCATCCCTTAATGTTGGCATGAACCATCGGGGTCTCCTGACAGAGCGGAAAGGAGCTAACTCGTCCTCCCCACCTGAAGGTTTACTCCCTAAACTGGAAGCCTCTGAGCATCGCTCATGCTTTGGAGCTTCCTGCTCCTCGTCCTCTGCCATTGACGTCAATCCACACACATCTGAATGTATAAGATCCAAGATCCCCTTGGACCTACTCTCGCTACTTGGAAACACAACCTTGGCATTCTTTCCAAGTGCACACCCTCTACACATGCCCTGTTGCTCAACACTGAAATATGGAAGACCAGTGACAATCTCCCCCAAAATCGTCAATGCCATGTACTGCAGGTGTCCCATCCTCTTGTGCCATAACTCACACAGGTTGTCACTATTATGTACCAAAGCCTGAATAGGCTTTCCCTTCAACCTCTATAAATTGCCCTCTCTAACCCCATTGCTCATCGCTGTGTCAGGGCTAGCTCCCTTTGAATGTATGAGTACTTGCCCTTCCTCGGAAAAACCCCTGTCCTCCATGTTACCCGCCAAGTTGCACTAGGATGGACTTGCAATTGAGACGCCAAAGCTTGAACAAGAAATTGTTCAAATCAGAGTTCAGAAGTCCAGCCAACTATTGTGGCCACCTTTCTTCCTCTTCTTCTTCTTCATACCACATCTCCATACCCCCATGGGGATTTGTAATAAGATGAGCTAGCATGATGAACTTTGTAAAAGGATTAGCTCCCTAAGACTAAATCATGAGTACATAACTCCAGAGTGTTTTTTTTTTACTTTCTAATTATATCTTGCGGCCTTGGTAGCGAGTTATAATTTTTAAGTTTTTTCACTCAATTACTTCCAAAGATGGAGTGTGTACTGATGGTAAGGCCTTGGTACTTTGTCTAAGTCTAGTATCTAATGTATATTATCATGCTAGTCATCATTTTTGAGTCACATGGAAATTGTGCTAAGTCGCCCTTAGATATTTTAAAGTTTTTTGCAAATAAAAATTTTCCCGCAAAACGTGATATTTTTATTTGTAATTGATGAATAAGTTTAAAAAAGTGGTACTAGGAGGCATCATATGCCTTGGGGGTATTCATTTTCACACTCAGAATACCCACTTTACCTAAGTATTACCTTTTTGAGGGAAAATAATGATTATTTAATCACTTAAAGCAAGGCTATTGGGAGTGGGGAGCAGAAGTGGGGAGCGAGAGAGGAAGCGGGAGCAGGAGCAACAATTTTCAAAAATATCTAGGAGTGGGAGCGTTTCGGGAGTGTTTTTTATATAATACATAAAAATATATATATATTGATTCATATATATAAAAAAAAACATGTAGAATGTCGAATCAATTGCAAAAAACATTAAAACATAGATATAAGATCACTTAACTAATGGATTAGTGATGATCATTAAAGCATCAACAATTTAGTACACATTTGACATCAATCATAAACATTTGTCATCAATAGATTGTAACATACTAACAGACAACATCAACCACAAAACGAAATAGACTCTAGAGCATCATATTCATTACCAAAGAGTTGTAAGATTCAATCAATAGTTCAAATTTCAAACTTCAAACTTCAAAGGTAAACTGTCATATAATGTTCATAACTTCATTGTTTACAGAATAAGCCATAATAAAGAGTCAAGACAAAGTACAAAGTTCTAGAGACTACTTCTAAACAGGAAACAAAAAAWWAGATCTAGTATATAGTAGCAAGTACTAAGTACTATGCTCTAARTTTTCCTYTTGCCATGAGAAACTTCTAGTTTCTTCTCTCGTGATCTTTGAAGAAGAGGAGTAGGAGTAGGTGGAAGTGTTCGTGGAACACTACCAACAGCTGAATGGCCTCCACGTGACAATGGACACTATGAAGATAAATGCAAAATTGATGCATTTGGAGCTTTGCTAGTGGATGGGGGTGGCATGTCTCCTCCAAGAATATGATTACCATCATATTCACCCAAACGTTCCACTTCCAAGCATGGTTATGACACTTTTTAAGGCAAGGAGCGTTTTTTGGGAGCATTTTTAAGGCAGGGAGTGTTTTTTTCCCTAGGGAGCGTGCTACTGAAAAACACTCCCAAAAGGGAGCGTTCAGGGTGTGCACTTGGGAGCGCGCTTTGGGAGCAGGAGCGCGAGGGGGGGGTGCTCCCCGCAACTTAGACTTAAAGTCGTTTTCTCTAAAAAATGTCAAATAAAAGACAAATAAAAGGAAAAATCAGCGATCCTTAAATCAAGGAAACAAGTCATCTCAAGTGTGAAAGTGTGATGTTTCTAAAGTATTGGGTGATGTTACCTTTCCAAAGCGTGAAGGGAGATGTTTCCTTTCCAAAGCGTGAAGGGAGATTTTAGAAGAAAGGACAACGAAAGGAAAGAGACTACTCATCTGTACAATGCTATCATTGTGACAAGATGGGACATATTGCCAAGTTTTGTCCAGCGAGACGAGAAGAATACAAGAGAAAACATAAGAGGCACCATGCCCATGTAGTCGAAGATGAAGAGCCACCCGCAAAGATGATAAGAGAGCAGATCAAAGACCATGTCTTAATCTCGGCCCTCTCAGGATCTGTAACACCTGGAGAGGACACTTGGCTCATTGATAATGGTACATCCAAGCACATGACGGGACAAAGAAACATTCTCTCTTGTATCTCAGAAAAGAAGTTTTTTCAGAAAGTGACACTTGGAGATGATTACCAATATTCCATCAAGGGAGTGGGAGAATCAAACCACAAATTGAATTCAGGGAATTCATTGAAGATGAAGGACGTACTATATGTACCAGGTTTGACCAAGAACCTACTCTCCATTTCAGCTTTAGAAAAGAAAGCCTTCAGAGTTGCCTTTATAGATGGAGAAGATCTTATGTGGGCTAAAGGAGAAACCTTAAATGAAGCAATCATCATTGGAAGTGAAGAAAATGGCTTGTATAAACTAAAGGGTCACTCAGAGGCTGCCATGACCCACGCCATTGAAAACTCATGTGAACTTTGGCATAGAAGATTAGCTCACATCAACTACAAGGCGCTAACATACATATGCAAAGCAGTCACAGGTTTACCGGAACTCAAAGGTGACCATGAAGGCGTATGCAATGGATGTGCACAAGGGAAGAACATCAAGAAGCCATTTCCGAAGAGAGACAGCAAAGCAGAAGGAGTCCTAAATCTCATTCATTCAGATGTATGTGGCCCAATGCCATCGTCCTCCATTAGTGGGTATGTATATTATGTATCATTTATTGATGATTATTCTCATAAGACCTGGATATATTTTTTGAAATCTAAAGATGAAGTGTTCAACAAGTTCAAGGAATTCAAAGCCTTGATAGAGAATCTTTCTGAAAGAAAGATTAAGATACTCAGGTCAGATAAAGGAGGAGAATATACCTCAAAAGAGTTTGTGAACTTTTGCAAAGATGTTGGGATCAAGAGGGAACTCACTACTCCCTATAACCCCCAACAAAACGGTGTAGCTGAACGAAAGAACAGAGCAATAATGGAAGCTGTGAAGACTATGATCCATGATCAAGATCTTCCTATGTGCTTATGGGCAGAAGCAACAATGACAACTGTATATGTGCATAACCAATTATCCCATAGTGCACTTGGGCTAAAGACCCCGAAAGAGATGTTCATCGGAAAGAAGCCAGAGGTAAGCCATCTCAAAATATTTGGCTGCCCAGTATTTATTCATATACCGAAAGAGAAGAGAAACAAGTTGGAACCTTCATGAAAGAAGGGAATATTTGTGGGATACTGTGAGGTCTCCAAGGCCTTCAGAATCTATATACCAGGTCATTGTCACATTGAGATCAGCAGGGATGTGACCTTTGATGAAGATGCAATGCTCAAGAAATTTGGAAGATGCCAGCTTGAAGAAGTATATGAAGAGGAACTCGTAATCCCCAGTACTGCAATGAGGGAGGTTCCCAGAGCCGCAAAACCAGTGAGGGAAGTCGTAACTTCCTCTGATGAGGAAATTCTAGAAGACCATGATATATCAGAAGTCCAAGAACCTCCTCAGATGACGGTCCTCCATAAAAGGAAGCCAGCTTGGGCTAGAGAGCTTATTCAAGATGGAGAGAAGTACAGTGTTCCCCAGGGAACTACAAGACAAGTGAAAGGACCAAAGCCATTCTCCAGTTATACGGCTTTGATGTGTGATCTTCTAGAAGAGGAGCCTACTTGCTTTGAAGAAGCCATTCAGAGGAAAGAATGGGCAGATGCCATGACAGAGGAATACCAATCCATAATGAAGAACGAAGTATGGGAGATAGTTCCCAGACCAAAGAGTAAAGATGTGGTATCCTCTAAATGGCTCTTCAAAATAAAACATGCTGCTGATGGAAGTATTGAGAAGTATAAAGCAAGATTTGTCGCTCGTGGCTTTTCTCAAAAGGAAGGCATTGACTATGAAGAGACATTTGCTCCCGTAGCCAGATACACTTCG
>JASDQU010713335.1:12719-27216 GCA_032191745.1 Picea mariana
ACTTCGAGACTTCGGTGTTTGGGATTCCTGGATGCTCACACCACCTTTTCTCCCAGAGTGATTTCACTCAAAGTCGACGATCTGTCGGCATGTGTCTCTTTAAAATCGATGGTCATGATGTACTTCAGGAGTTCTCAACTCTCGTGACCCCACTTTCCTCCAAAGTGGTTATCTTATGAAATGGAAGATATGCTAACACCTATCCTCAGTTGACAGATGACTCAGATGAACTCCGGCTCTCCGGCCTTCGGGATTTCTTGTTCAACACATCCCCTTTTCTCTTGGAGTGACTTTCCTCTGAAGTGAAGGATCTGATGACACTTGTCCCTTTTGCTTGGATGGATTATATCTACTTCAGCTCTTCGGGCTTCGAGAGTGTCAACCACTCCACACTCTCTTTCTCCCGTAGTGACTTTCCTTCGAAGTGCAGGATATGGTGACATATGTCCCTTTGGCTTGGATGGCTCAGATCTACTTCAGCTCTTCGGGCTTTGAGAGTGCCATCCTCTCCACACTTGCTTTCTCTCGAAGTCCTTACACCCAAAGTCAATGATCTGTCAATGCATGTCTCCCACAGATCGACGACTGCAAATCACTTCGGCCCTTTGGGCTTCGGGAGATTCAACCTTTCCCCACTCACTTTCTCCTATAGTTATTACACTCAAAGTCAAAGGATTTCCACCACATGTCCCTATTCTCATATCGATAGCACAGATGGACTCCATTACTTCATGGATTTCCAAAGGAGCTCATGAATATCCACCTAGCAATGTTTCTAGGTCTGGCAGTCATGATATGACCAATATCGATTTGTTCATCGATAAATGGTACACAGTGATTTTGGGGCCCTAATGTTCTCACGCTTTATCAGTGAGCTCAATATATGCAATATGAAAAGTACTCATCCAACTTGATAAAATCGTGGTTGTTGATCCTCCAACCCAATGAGATCAAGGACGTTGGTGAATTGCAGGCCACGAACTAGCACGTCCGCTAATTTCACCTCCGCACTCTGCAATGATTCCCTACCATCAATCTCCATTCATAGATCGATGATTCATAGTGATTGCAGGATCCAATCTCCATGATTTGGGAAGTGCTCGCCCGAATCTATCTAATCCTGGTCATTGATATTCCATTCCCAACGAGATCAACGACGTTGGTTGTGTTATAACCCTAAATTTCTCCTGAAATGCATACCTAGCATCAGGCCATCTAACTTGTTATATTTACCAAGCCATTATTGAACATCTCTTCTAAAAACCATAATTTTGAATGTGTACATTCCCTACACCATTACTGCCCATGTACACATGCTTGCTAAGCCACTACAGCCCGCGTACACTCACAAAATATTGCAAAATGTGTAAATTTGCATAGTATTCTGGTTTCCAGGCCATTACTTAACCATTTGACTACTAAGAGCCAGTCACCCCAACCGTTACTGTCCCTTTTGGCCTATAAAATAAGGGGTTGGGGTCCCATTACGAGGGGAAGCACGAGAGCAAAGAAACTCTACCCATTTCGTCAATCCCCCTTTGCCCCAATTGTAAATCCCTTACCATTTCCCTAAGAGAGAATTGAAGAGGAGAAGAAGACATGGAAGCAATTGGTGCATGGTGAAGAGGATACCAGGACCAAGTTCGAGGAGCAGTGTCGGTCTCATGTTGTAATCGACTTTTGTGAGATTAATATAAGGAAGTACTTTTTCCATCCCACAAAATGATGTCTTAAACTTATATGATTTGTTTACATTTCTTGTTTATGATGTCTAACCCACTAATCCATATGTAGAATGCATGCTTGTAGTTTCTTTTTTTTCTTTTGATGAATACAGATCATCCTTGGGAGGATATTTGCAGTCAGAAAACAACCAAGCGCAAAGGGATCAACACCGGACACGAAGCTTAAGGTAGGCCTGCTAGATACCTCTCTCTTGTCTTTTATGTATGATTGTGGGGTGATGTTGGGATAGTGATAGAAAGTAGGAGACTTTAGACGGTTAGCTCCGCCTACACTTTAGGCCCTTTGTGTAGTCTGTAGAGGGGTTTTCCCGCTATAGCAGAATTGGTGACCATACCGGGGATGCCTATAGGTTCTTTGGGGATATTTATTTTTGGGTGCTTTGAATCAGTTCATTCACTGTTTTCTGAGTTTCTGTGAGCTTATGTCTCATCAAGGGATGCTCGTCTTCCATACAAGTACTCGCTGCATGTTCTAGAATGTTTTTTTTTTTCATTTTTTTGAAGAGTTACAGAGTTGTACGTGGCCTGTAGTGGGCCTGCATGCGTGCATACACACCCTGGCCTTGGATATCCCACGTACATACACTGATTGTTGAAGTGTCAGTAGCATGCCTGTTGAGAATTTTTTTGTAAAAAGGAAGAGGCAGTCATCTTCTTCCCTGTCAGGAGTCACACTTCTCAAGGGTTTTATTGATCTAGTACTGGTCTCTGTTATAGTAGTCTATAGCCTAGGTCTGACTTCAATTTATCTTTCTTTTGATCAAATATTTCTTGTGCTTTCTTTAATAGGGTTTTTAGACAAGTTGGTGAGTCTGCTTTGATCTTCCTGCTTGGTGTTGTCAGTGACTCCTTGTGATCTAGGATTGGGCCAGAAGCCATTTTTTGGCCCTGTCTTGTCGTCATTTTTCCTTTTTTTTCTTTGAAAGAAAAGAAAAGAATTTATTTTCAAATTTCTTGTTTTGAAGCAAGTAACAATAAAAAAAAACTTTCATTCCTTTGTTTGGTAAAGTAGTTTAGGTTAGTTGCTTTGTTTACCGAGGAAAAATAAAGTTTTCTTAAGTTCTTTACTTGAATGCTTAGGACATTAAGTAGCTCGTAGTCGAGCGAAATATTGTTTTGAGTTTTTTCTTTTCAAAGATCTGAGAAAAGTAGTTACGAAAAGTTTGGTGAAAGAGTTTCAATTGACAAATCTTTATTTGTGAAGAAAGAAGTACTTTTGTTTGCAGTATCATCTTATTCTCTTCTCTTTCGTCTCTTAAAGAACATCATTGGTTTCACTTTCATTCCTTTTGACTTAAGATAGACACTAAAATTAACGCCCAATTAAAAGTTATCAGACTTTGTGTTTGAAGGGTTCATCAATTTAGTCTAGGCTAGAGACTTGATTTAGGATTGGAGAGGAAACTCTTGAAGGCTACAAAAACAAACATAAGAGACTAAGCTAGGGAGTGCTTGAAAGTCCAGTAACCATGAAAGTTATCCAGGACCCCCCTCTAACACAGGGGCTAAACAGGAGGTCGTGTGCGGAAAGGTAGCGGAGATAACCCCTCCAAAGCCAGACCAAGCATAGTGGGGAACACATATAGAGGGCTTATCCTAGGATTATGTTGATTGCATTTGCCACGAATCTTAGTGGGTCTCAAATCTGTTCGAGGTCCTTAGTCATCTTCCGGAACACTTGCTTTATATACCCTTGATATTTTTTGGGCTTGATACCCTGCTCATTACGGTCCACCCGACTTTCGACTGTACTCGCCCGGTGACTATTTGTGTGCTCGCAACCTAGTTGCCTTTATCTTAGTGACTTACACAGGTGACTATGGGGGTATACCACGGTACCTATGGCAGACATCGGGCCACACTTTGCAGAGTATACCCGGAGGGTGCTTCTGTATTTGAGTTTCACTTGCACCGGTAATTTTCTCTAGTGTTGGTTGTTGTAACTGTTCTTCCAACTAGCTGGTGATATGCTTGTCTTACCTCATAGGAACTTTTTCTAGTGTGTGCTAGTTTTTAAAACGATTATAGAAATCCCTAGTGTGTCATTGATATTCTCTCACAGCGGAGGATCAGGAGCTCCACTGGTCACGAAGGATTTTGGGCCTGCAGCCGATTGATCTCGAGCCACCCCCGCCACCGCTAAGGCGAAAACTAGACCAACAAGGGTCTTTTGAGGTGACCAGGTTACAATAAACTATGCCTGACTCATCTCTGAGAGGATAGCATTTGATTTCGGAGGAACCAATCATTTCTGACCTCGGAGAGCAAGATCTTGGTCTGTATAACCCTCCAATAATTTATCTATTGGTGCCCATCGTAGTACAAGTTCAACCTTACGAGCATTGGGTAGTGTCACAAACAGCGATGGAAACAAATTTCCTCTACGACTGTCACTACAGGGGGTGTTCTGCCTCCTAACCAACCATTGTCAGTACAGACCACTATGGTCTCGATTGCCTCTACCTCGGGCAATGGTCTGATTTCATCTATGGCAGCGATCACTGCTCTATTAACCCAGAGTGCGACAGGCCCTCTGTTTTCATACAGGATGCCTAGCTTTGCTACGAACTCTGTCCTTTCCTCCTCCACTCTATAGACTTTAGGTCTAGGGGTAGAGAGCTCAAATGATCCTCTACAAGGATCCATGGGGGGAACTTCAGCTCCCTATAATTCTTTCCCTTACGGAGGGGGTCATATACCTCCTTCATCCCCTTCACTCGGTGGTTCTCACCAACACTCCATCGGGCCGAACATAAACTATAGTTTGTTTGGAGCAAGTAGTCAAGGACTTCCTAATTATATCATGTTGGTAGGTTTGACACCATTCTCTTTGTTCAGATCGTTTGGTAACAACACTTTCTCATCAACTTCCATCTCAGTTGGGGGCAACCTCGGTTATGGACAACAACATCCTATACAGGGTACTATTCCTACACAGGGGGCAAACTTAGGAATTCCTTCCTCACAAGCACCTTGGAATCCATGGCAGGGATCAGTTCCTTTGTCAGGGATGTCGACTAGGGGAAACCCCTTCCATATCCAATGGAACCCCGAGCAAGGCTCAACACCTATGTCCGTCAGATCGGCAGGGGCCAACCCTTCCCAAAATCCTTGGAATGCGATGCAAGCCCAACCCTTTACGTCCTATTACGGGAGTCAGCCGATGACATCTCAACAATCGCAGAATCTGTATGATGGTCATGACCATGGTTGCTACCAGAACCCTGGCCAACAACCTAACTTTTCCTGGCAACCTGGTGCCATCCAAACGACAGGCTCATTTTTCCCTGGTTACAATCAACAACCCAAATTACCATTTCTAGCAAATCTACACCTCCCAGACTTAACAAGGTTATTAAATGACCCCATATGTCACAATCCATGTTGGCCCCCTATGCCAACCAAGTTGCCTTTAGACATCCCAAAGTTCACGACCAAGCCTAACGAAGATCCAAGTGATCATGTGACTACCTTTCATTTATGTTGTTTGTCCTATTCTTTGAGAAACGACTTCGTCCAGTTGCGTGTGTTTCAACGCACTCTCATCGAGAGTGCGGCGAAATGGTACATCGAGCTCGACCACTCAGGATACTCTTCCTTCGGCAAATTGGAAATGGCTTTCTTAAACCATTTCCAATTACCTGTGATATATGATGCCGGCACCGAATTGTTGGCCAACTTTGAGCAGACAAAAGAGGACCATATCTCAGATCACATCTGAGAATGGAGACGCTAGAAGAGTTTGATAAAAGTGCTAGTCCCACCAACATTTCTACTAGAGTGGTTCCTTAAGTCTTTGGTACCCCAGTTATCTAAAGACGTCACAACCTCGGGGGTATTTTCAAAGGAAGAAGTGATAATGAGAGACCAACATCTAGAACTGATTTACTCTCAATCTGGTTTACTTTACAAAGTTTTACCAAATGCACCACGGTCGATACTTGACAAGACCAGATAGAGATCTCGACCACATGCTAATGGTATTCTAGGTTCAGCGCAAACGAAGCCCGTTGATCAGTTGTCGAATCAATTGCAGTAATTGGTGATACAGCATACATCGGCCAGCTAGACCACAGGTTCGGTTGCTCCCCCTACTCAAACGTCGGATGTACACAGTGTGCAATCGACAAACTTGAAGGCCACCCAATAGCCTGATGGAAAAAAGAAACAACGAAAGAAGGGTAAAGGGGATAAGAAACCTACCAATAATGTTGGTGAGGGTAACACTAAAAATAAAAAGTCGAAGTATCCTTGTAATCTTTGCAAGGAAGACCATTCAATTAACTAGTGCCCTCAGCTTGCGGAGGCCCAGAATTTATTTTCACAGCAGCCGCCTGCCATGTTGACGAATCCATTTCTGCATGGGAAAAATTTAGCTCAAGCCTCTTCAAGCGCGGAAGGGTCCGATCAGGGATCCCCTCTATCTTCATGTAATCCTTTGTCCACAAATGTGTACATGATGAAAGGTAGCATTGACATAGAGACTAGGACACATGACTATGGAATGCCAAACACCCTTGAGAAGGGTAAAGAAACTGAAAACCCATCTCTTCCTCTCCAGATTGAGAAGACGTTGGGAGAAATAATGACACGCATCCCCAAAGGTGCGTTCAATAAAGATTCTCACAACCCAAACGCAAGGGCCGCCCAGAACTACTCTGTGGTGGAGGATTTGTCACAAACCCCTTGTGCGATGTCAGCTTTGGAAGTCCTCCAGAGCTGCCCTTCCCAGAGAAAGGCTTTGTTAGCTGCCTTAGGATTTGCTGAGACTTGTAATATGGGAACGATCATGTTTGATACGACCGACTTAAAACCCTGTCTTCCTTAGCATGTAGCATTTCAGATAGTAGTGGCTTACACCACAAAAACGTTTACTCGGAACATTTTCCGCACGGTGGTTGATGAGGGTGCCTTGACATGCATGATGTCTTTGGCATGTTGGAAGGCCATCAACCAACCCGTTTTGTCTCTGTCACCTACCCTTCTTACCTCTTTCGACGTTCATTTGTTCCGACCACATGAAATCATCCCCTCTTTTCCTGTGTAGTTAGGAGGGAATACCGTGTACGTAGAAGTTGAAGTGGTCGATGTGTCTCTCGACTACAATCTCTTGTTAGGAAGGAGTTGGACCTATGCTATGGAAATAGTGGTCGCGATAGTTTTCTGGGTCTTTTTGTTTCTACATGAGGGTTGGATCGTGACTGTTAATCAATTATCCTTCTCTCGTCTTGAACCTTCATCAGGGGTATCCATGGTACCGATGATTGATAACCCTCAGCCCAGCATAGTCAATGTAGGGGTTGGTTTGTGCCCACCTTTGATGGGTACTTTTGATTACCCGCCTATAACTGTAAATGTCCATTATATGTCGGTTGTCCCCAACCAGCCTAGGGATGAAATCTTTCAAATCTCATCATTTTGCATGACTTACTTTAATGATCTGTGGACTCTTCCTTCCCCATCAGCCATGATGGAAGGGATAGGGAGCCATGGCATGTCCATGCCTTTTTCCATGGCAAATGTTGCATACTCCACAGTCCAGCAAGCTTACGCCAACTCCGATCCAACTCCCACATAGGAGTTAGATTCGGTTCTTGAACCTATATGGGCTCAAGGTTCCCTCATTGATACTGATTCTTTAGACTTAGTCTTTCCCTCAGACAAGGCGATTATTGAGGCAATGACTAGTTCGGACAGACCCTAGGATGATCTTCATCACCGATCTTACTTCCTCCCAGAGTTAAGAAGAATTGAAGCAGGTGAATTCACTCTGACTATGACTAGAGATAAGGCTTTTCCTATCAATCCTTTGGCTACGCACATTGTTTATGCTGAAGGAAACATGGAAAACATTTCTCAAACAATACCTATCGATATATCCAGAATCCCTGCATCGTGGAGAATATCTTCATCGGAGTGGACTGATCCCCCGAGGAGATTCAAATCTACATAGATTTATTTAAATAAGTATGCAACATGTTTTCTTGGTCTTATGAGGAAATTCCAGGCATAGATCTGAGAATTGTCAAACATAAAATCACAACATATCCTGATGCTAAGTTGGTGTAGCAGAATCTTCATCCAGTCAATCCTAGGAAAGAAGCATCTATTAATGTCGAAGTAGAGAAACTACTCCAAGTTGGTTTCATCTACCCCATCCAATTGACTCAATGGGTGTCAAATCATGTTCCAGTCAACAAACGACAGGCTACGATTCGTGTATGTACGGACATCTATGATTTGAACAAGGTTTGTCCAAAAGACAATTTCCCCACACCATTTATTGACCAAATAGTCGATGAATGAACAAGTTGTGAAGCCTTTTCTTTCATGGATGGTTTTTGGGATACAATCAGATACAGATCAAGCCCAAAGACCAACACAAAACTACTTTCATCTGTCTATGGGTTACATTCTCTTATCGAAAGATGCCTTTTGGTCTGAAAAATGTTGGAGCTATGTTTCATCGGGCCATGTATTTTTCTTTCCATGACCTCAAACACATAGTCGAGGCTTATCTTGATTATTTAACGTCATGATCTTGCAAGAAATCTAATCATCTTGCACACCTCTAACTTATCTTTGAGCAATGTCGCTACTACCAGATCTGCTTGAATACAAAAAAATGCAGTTTTTGCGTCACATCAGGTCGTCTGCTAGGTTTTATAGTTTCGACAACAGAGATCATGGTCGATCCTCTAAAGCTTGAATCGATAGTTCGGTTGCCTCCGCCTTGCACAATCCCTTAGCTTCAGAGTCTACAGGGAAAAGCAAACTTTTTACGGCGTTTCATCGCAAACTATGCCGAGATCACAAAGGGTTTCATGTGTTTATTGAAGAAAGGTGTTCCTTTCCATTGGGATGAAGCCACTCAATGCTCTTTTGAAGTGTTGAAACATGCCCTCATGTCTACCCCTCTACTTCGGCCACCCAATTATAATAAAGATTTCTTATTGTACTTGGCCATTGCGGAGTCGACCATCAGTATGGCCTTGGTTTAGAAGGATGATTTTCTCTCAGAATATGTGATTTATTACCTGAGCCAAGGTTTGGTTGGACCAAAACTCAATTATTCCCACATTGAAAAACTTGTGTTGGCAGCAGTTCATGTTGTCCAACGGTTCCGTCATTACATCTTGTTTTGGAAGACCACCGTCATTGTTGTTGTGAATCTGTTTCAATATTTTTTGACACGATGTATAATTGGTGGAAATATCAGTAGATGGATAGTTATCCTCCAGGAATTCGACTTGGATTTTGTTTCGGCGAAATCCAAAAAGTCGTTGGTCTTTACAGAACTCATTTCAGAACTTCTGGTCGAATCAGGTGATATTATCCCCAAAGAGTCGCCTATCAAAGAAGACATGTTTCTGATCACATCTTCGAACCCCTGGTACAGAGATATACTAGTCTATCTCTATACTTTAAAGTGCCCTACCTATACTTCTCATGATGAGTGTCGTGATATACACCATCAGGCCAAAAACTATCTCATACTCGAGGACACTCTATGTCATTGAGGTGTAGATTGCATCCTTCATCGGTGTCTCACCCATGAAGAAGCAAAAATCATGTTTAATGATTGCCACACTGGAGCATGTGGCGGTCATTTTTCTGGGTTGGCAACAGCCCAAAAGATTCTACGAGTCAGTTACTTTTGGATGACATTAATCAAAGATTGTGTTGAATCGGTTAATATGTTCCACCTGTGTCAGATATTCTCTCAAAAGATGAGGGCACGCCTCGCTCCCATGTTTCTCATCATCAAAGTTGGTTCCTTCACCAAGCGGGAGATTGATTATCATCATAGTAGTAGACTACTTCACGAAGTGGGTCAAAGCTATGCCAACGTTTAAATATGATGGCGAGACTGCAGCTCTCTTTTTGTTTAAGAAGATAATAGGAAGGTTAGGCATCCCGAGAGATATTTTCACTGACCATGGTAGTCACTTTTAGAACAAAATGATGTCTGAGTTAACATCAAATATTGGGTTGAGGCAAGAACATTCATCACCCTACTACCCACAAGAGAATGGTCAAGTGGAAGCTGTGAATAAATCCCTTAATACTATCCTACAGAGAACGATCAATTTGGCCAGGTAAAATTGGCATTTGATGTTGTACTTGACATTATGGGCCTACCAAACATCTGTTAAGACTACAACCAATTTCTCACCTTTTCAACTCATTTACGGGATAGAAGCAGTCTTGCCTATAGAGTGGCAGATCCCCTCTCTAAAGTTGGCAGTACAGTTATTTCCAAACACTTCACCGCTTGAAGAGAGTTTATTATATCTTGATCAGCTCGATGAGCAGCGTCAAGATGCAACCTTGGCTAACGAGGCTCACAAACATAAATTCAAGTGTCAGTATGATCGGTCCGTTTTTCCTCATATTTTTTTTGAAGGCAACCTTGTCCTAGTCTATGACCAAGATAAGGATCCCCTGGGGGCAGGCAAGTTCAAAACCATGTGGTTCAGACCTTTCATCGTAAAGGAGGTTCTAAAGAAGGGTGCTTATAGTCTGGTGGATTTTTAGGGAAATGCTTTGGTGGAGCCTAGAAATGGGATCTACCTCAAGAAGTATTACTCGTAGGTGGGTCTCCTTGGGTGACTTCTTGTAACATATGTATAGTTCCTATACATGTTCTTTTAGTTTTTGTCTTTTGGTTTTATGGACGTGTCCTTTTTTATGTCATCTTTTTCACTGTGGCAGATGTCAAGTGAATCAGAAGTGTTCATTGGGTTTGCGGATGACACTAGCTGGCACACTCGGAGGCTTGCTTCCAGAGCCTAGGTGATTTTCACACCTCAAGGCCAGTTGCTATATTCAGGAGGTATCTGTTTAGGTGACTCCAAAAACAATGTCATCGAATACAGTGCGGTCTTAGAGTTTCTTTGTGATGCTTTGTGGCATGGTATATCTCACCTCTGGGTCTACTTAGATGCTCAGCTAGTTATGTCTCAGTTAAATGGGGTTTACCACGTTTATGATCCTACACTACACCGACGGTTCCTTAGGGTACATCTCTTAGAACGAAGTTTTGATTACATTACGTATATCCATGTTCCTAGGAGATTGAATCAAATCATAGATACTCTAGCTAATCATGTATTATATTGGCATATTGCACACATGTAAGAAAAATCACACACACGCACATGCAAATACATTTGTAAAATAGATGTAATCCATAAGACACAAAAAAGATAAAAAAAAATCCATATATATATCAAAAAATATCAGAGTACATGGGTGGGCGCAAGTGCCTCAAAAATATGTCCAGTCAGAGTCACGGGGCTTATGCCCTCCAAAATATAGAAAAGGTGCTCTCGACACGTAAGTAGTCTAGCCTAGCTAAGGGCAGGGCCTGTTGGCCCTGCTGTAGTGAACAATGGCATTTTTCAAACACTAGAAAAGCTGGACCCAGGTCCGTGGCACCCCAACTACGTGAGGTTGCATCGACGGTGGCAGGTCCTCGATATCTGCCATTGGACTGTGCGAGTGAGCATGGTAAGGTTCCGCTCCACCCGTCTCAAAACTCTATCAACCTCTCCAGCTGGAGGCTCCCCTGCTACTGTTGGTCCTGCCTCTGTTCTAGGACACCACCTGGTCCTCACGAAATCTGTTGGATGCACTGGTCCCACATCTTCACATAACAGATACATACTTTTCAGATACTCTGGTACACACAAAAAAAATGATATATATAAAAAATAAATAAAAATTAAACAACTTTGAAAAAATAAGCATACCTAACTCTCCTTGTTCTAATCCGGGAGGTACAGCCATGTCAGGGTTCCTGGAGAAATTGATCCTGACATAGGGGTAGTCCTCTATCGCTAGAATCTACCGAGACCACCAGTCAAAAAAACTTGTCATCGAAGGCCTTAATGGTCCTCCCTGCACCCTATGGCGGTAACAACGCAGCCCATCTACATAGCACCGGGAGAGTGGCTTCGTGCCCTCATACCATCTCTCGAGGACTAAGACTAGGTACCCTCTCAAAGAATAAAGATAACAAAATGGTCCCAAACTCGAAGTTCCTATGCGCCCGCACTCGACAATCTATCAACTGTCTCTTCATACATGTCAGCATGGTTGTGCTCCAGTCAAAAATTTGTGCATTTAAGCACTGAACTGCACAATGCATGTGCACCCGGGAAGCCTGATGCAAAGCTGCAGATCTAGTAATCCTCCCAATGAGTAGAACAATCACTTTTAGCTGTAGGTTGTTGATCTTGTTTATAGGCACCTGAGAACCTACTTTCTCAGTACCAGCCTCGCAATGTATTCCAATCAACTTCTCGATATTGTGTGGCCTAGGGGGAAAAGTGCACAAGTTGACTAGATCCCCTCTCCTCAAGAGACCAGTCAGAAAGTAAATGTCCTCAGTCATTGGAGTCAATGACTGCCCCTCGAGCATGAATGCCTCTACGTCAGGATGCCACTAATCTATCAATGCATTTAGCAACCTGGGTTGTGCCCTCATAAACAGACATTGGAAGAACTTTAGCAACCCACATTGTGACAAGACAACGACAACAGTGGGGTATTCTGAGACCAAAAAATCAAAGTCCTCATGTTCCCTCTCTCTCCAATGAACATACATCCTGCAAACACAAAAAAAATGGAGAGTTAACTCTTGCATTCCTTTTTTTCTCACTTATTGAGGGTCTACGCGGGTTGTATTGAGGATAGTCGCATGTACATGCGAGCATTTTCTCTTCTTCCCGTGTGCACACATGGGTTGTGCTTGGATAGCCCACGTAGATGTAGGGTCGACCCTTTTAAAGGTCAACACCCCCCAAAAAAACAAAAAGAAATACAAAAAGGAGGAATGGAAATGCAGGAGGGGCTAATTTGTACTTACTTGGTCCAAGCAGAAGTTTGTTTCATCCACTGAAGCTCCCGGAATCAACTCTTTTGACAAAGGGGTGTTTTTTGACTTTTGGTCAATTCTCAATTCGTAATAGTGATAATGAGTTGCCAAACTTCTATTTATAGACTTTTTTGGCCCCTTTTGTCATTTTTTCGACCCCTTTTGTCATTTTTTCTAACTGAAAAATCATTTAGTATGGTTCATGAGTTTCTTATGGAATGTTATGATAAGTGTTACTTTGGGTATTGGGAAACTTTTTGAAGAGTTGGGTCATTTTAAAGGTCTTTTGGTAAAAAGTCATTTTTTTAACTTTGTGCATGTAAGTTAGGTTTCCACCTCCACTTGTTGCACCTCGTTGTCTTTTTCGCTTTTCCATAGGATCAATCCCACTGAATTGCGACATGGAACCCTCACTCTTTCTCTAGAAGTGTCGTAATTTAGTGGTAGAGCCTACCTTCACATGGATTCCCTAGGTATATCCTTGTTGCATTTTGGTGTCCATGTTGTCACTAATGACTATAGGCTCGAGAGTCCTTATTAGTTTTTTCTAGTTACGAGTATGAGCCTCATTTGCATGATTCATTATCACTCTTGACCTCACCCTTAGGACTCCCAAAACACAATGTGTCTTCTTTTAAGCCCTTTTCAGACCCTCTAAATATGAAAAGATTGTCGAGCGATCTTGTTTCCCTTCACGCTCGCTAAACTAAAATTTGAAGGCACGTCTGTCTGGCGGTAGTTTACTCCTTTTTTGATCTGGATGGTCAAAAGTAAGAACAAAGGTATAGTCTAGGAACCTTGGTTCTCTAGAAGAGTATTCTCAGGTATAGATTTAACCGTTTTTCGGGCCTGAGGGACTAAAACTTACGAAAAAGTAACCCCCGCGGAGTCCATAGTTAAGCTCTTTTTAGACTCCCTAAAATTGAAAAGATAGTCGAGTGACCTTGTTTCTTCACACTCGTTAAATTGGTCCAGAAGAACATCCCTGATGGAATCCATAGTTAAGTTATTTTCAGACTCCTTAAAAATGAAAAGATTGTTGAGTGATATTGTCTTTTTCATACTCGTTAAAATGATTTTGAATAGATGTTTGTTCGGTGCTATTTTACCCCTTTTTAGAACCGACTAGACTACCTTCGAAAATGATACCCCAGTGGAGTCTCCTTTTACGCTTTTTGAGACTTTCTAAAAATGAAAAACTGTCGGGCTTACCTTCTCTAGGCTCGTTAAAATCACATCGAAGGATGTTATCATTGTGTCTTATTAATCTCATTTGCATTCCTGTGTCTTTGGCCTAATGTCAGTTCCATGTTGCTCTCAACTGAACCATCTAAAGCATGCCTTAAACGCAATCCTTGTAGCACTCTACCTATGTGTCTTGACACCTTGACCCATGGAGGATTGTTCCTGAGTGTCCTTTTCCTACATATGTCCCCTTGCTCTGAGCATCAATGTGTTCCTTGCACTTGGAACTAGTATGTGTGCGACACTTGATCCTCCTTTGTAATGTAGAATTCTTTATTCTTTTTCAAGCTTCCCAAAATTATTGAAAAAGACAAAAAAAAAAACAAATATACCCCAAAAAGAGGAAGGGAAAAGTTTTTTTTTTTTATTGACAATACAATGAGTCACCCTTGGACAAAGCACATCCTTCCATTTGTTTGTCAAACCTTAGGATTCATTATTGACCTTAGGAAGTTGTTCTCGCTACATAGAGTTGTGTCTTCCTCGGTTTGGTTATCGTTCCAAACATATGGATGTTAGAAAAAACAAGACTGCGGAGCAATAAAATAAAACAAATGCAGAAACAAAACACAGAAGACACACAATACAAGAGAGACACAAATTTACGTGGTTCACCCAGTGTGGG
>JASDQU010713336.1:9727-27292 GCA_032191745.1 Picea mariana
CAATGGTATGAGCCCTCTATACGAGGATGGTGCATATCTCCAGTATATCATTATTTCCAGATTAATAGAATGCGTGCTCTAACTGACTGGCCTAAGCAGAATCCTAATGAATTGCTTCATGGTTTAAACTATGAACAATATAAAGCTGCTTGGTTTAATGCTTTCTTATGGACCAACAGATTTAGTTTCTTTTATTTCCAAGTCAAATTTGCACAGACTTTTGAAAGCTGGGAAGAACCTGATTGGCTAATGGAATGGTGGGAAAAGTTTGGGCTAAATCCTATCGGTATAAATCCAGAAGTCACTGAAACAGCCAGGATGTACCAAAGGTTTCATAGACCCTTGAATATAATCAGTGACCTGTTTTCTGAAGAAGAATACAAACAAATATTCATATCAGAAAAGTATCCATGGGTTCTTCGGACAAAGTTCATGATGGATCTTGAAGACTACCCAGATACGGATCCTCATCTACTACGACAAGTATATACACAAGATTGGGATCCATACATTCATAATCAGTTCAAAGATCATCGTTTTGATTGATTTAAGTCTAGATGGCCGACAACGGTGTCATCCATTTTCCGTGGGTTGTCGATATCAACTCCACTTTGTACATCATTTCTAGTCTTGTCTTGTTGAAGAATCAAGGAAACTCGAAGCACTTCTCCGAATTTTGGTGCGGTTTGACCCACATTTCCTTGGGACTTCATGTGCTTTGTAATATGTCTGATTGGAGAATCTTGCATGACCACTCCATCAGTCATTTTTTTAGTACTGTTGATCAGGGAATCCTGTGTGACTACCCTGTCAAATATCTTTAAGTCTCTGTAAATTTCTGTCGTGTCGTTTTTAGTCTTTACCTGGGGATAAGGCAAGCAGCCTGTGTGAACACTTGCTTTGTCAAGTTAGTAATACTCAAAGCCCTCCCTTTCTATGTAAAGATAAAAAAAATGTCTGTCAGATCTGTAGATAATACCTTTGATATGTCTACATCTACTAGTGAATCCACTATTTGTGCTATGATGCATTATATGCCTTCTGATCAAGACTTAGATCCTCATCTGCAAGAAATTTATAAAGGAACCTGAACCCCAAATTCTCCTAAATATGGGTTAGGTTATATTGAACAGTGTGATGTTACGATTCCTGAAAGTAGATTTAGTAATCCCTTACCATCACACATATCCAAACCTGCCATTGAAGAAATCCTAAAATATTTGACTATCATGTCAGGATGCCAGAAGGGTGAATTCCCAGAAAACTGGATTAAAAAAATGACTAACTGGGATTTGTTTACAAATCCAGAATCTGTTGAGTTTTCTGATAACACCTCTGAATCAGAAAAACAGAGATTATCCAAACTCTGGAAAAACTATATGGCAGAACATTCTTGCTGGATTTCATTTTTTCAATGGAAAAAACTACATCTAGCACCCATAGTACAAGTTGTAGGAGAAAGCAGCTCTTCTCCTGGTCATAAGTGGAAAAGTATTGATGGAACTACTATTGAATCAAGAACTACTTTTCCCCCTTTTCAAGGGATAGTTCTTGAGGATAGTTCCAAACAAGCAAAATCCATCCCTCTGCTCACAGATGAAGCAAATCAACTGTCAGGGATAGATAAAAGAGTCCAGTCTGTGTCTGAGCAATTGAACTGGACAAACACAGCCTTAAGGGGAATGGAAACCCAGGTCTTCCTCCCACAAGAACAGATCAAAATAGAACAGATCTATGATCTGCAAGTATCTACCAATACTGTAATACACTCTGTTAACCAAATTCATGATAAGGTGACAGATATCAAAGACATGGTTGATACTACTCTACAAGACGTCTCTGCCAAAACCAGAGAAAATCATGAAGACCTGATGGAAGGATTAGGAACAACTTTAACAGCCATTGGAAAATCCCTTTCTGATATAAAAAAGAAGACAGTTAAAGAAGACAAGCCTATCCCTGAATCCTTTCTCCTCCCTCATCCTCGAATTTCCCTTGTATCTTCTGTATATAATCCTCTTGAAAAACCCATTGTAAAGAAATTTCCTTTCTTTTTTCCCACAGAAGAAAAGCCTGAATCCTCAAAAGCCAGAGAAGAAAATATTTCTATGGTATCCATCAGACGTCCTTCCTATGAACATATTCCTCCTCATTCAAATAGACTTGCTGCACCAGACTCGGTTGGAAAAGGAAAACTAGTAGAAACCCAATCCTATGTTGATGAATGGTATCAAGAGTAGAACATAGATAACCTTTCAGTAGCACAAATCCGACAAATGATTGATCGGATGTTTGTCTCCTATAAAATTATGTGTATGAAAGGTAAAGGAGAAATAGAAGCCTGTAAATCCTTGATCCAATGCTTCACTAGTTCGTTAAAAAAATGGTGGGAAACCATTTCTTCCCCATTAATGATAACCAAGATGGAAGGAGAGACCCTGAAAGATGAACAAGGAGATGTTGTTTACCACTCTGATGGTAATCCTATGAATAATATGATTGGGGCTCTCACCACTCTAATTTTAGAACATTGGTGTGGAACTGAAGCAGAGCTTTCTAACAAACATGAAATCATTCTTATGAATATGAAGTGTCGGAAAATGTTTGAGTATGAACAGTTTCACAAGGAGTGGACGCAGCGGATATTCGAAGTTAAAGACAGCAAAAACATGTTATGGAAACAAGTTTACATGGCATCCCTTCCTAGTAAGTTTGTTTAGTATCTTAAGATGGAAGAAACCTTTTCTCTCCCTTATGAAACCTATACCTAGGGGGAAATTTACTCCATTATCACTAAAGCCTTGTTAGGTCTGTGCACAAGCATGAAAATATAGAGGTCTGTTTCCAAAAGCTCTTATTTACTAGACCAAAAATCTATATGTGAACAATATGGAATTTATAACACCAACAGTGGACTTCATCCAAGGCCCAAAAGGAAAACATACAAAAAGGAGAGAAATCAGGTAAGAAGGTCTAAGTTTGCTCCATATTCACACTATTTTCCCCCAAAGGAAAACATACAAAAAGGAGAGAAATCAGGTAAGAAGGTCTAAGTTTGCTCCATATTCACACTATTTTGCCCCAAAGGATATAAAGCTTAAAACCCATAAGCATGAGGCAAAACAATAGATCAAATGCTGGATCTGTGGAAATTCTAGACACTATGCCCATGAGTGTCCTGAAAATGAAGCTTCAAAAAGAAGTAAAGGAAAAGTGTCAGAACAACAGGCCAAAGACATACAAAGGGCCAAAGAAGCTGAAGAAAGGAAAAAGGTAAGGTTTGGCTGTAACCGTTGTGGGGATCAAACCCATGACACAAACTCATGTCCTTACAGCCCTCATGGAAAACCAAAGATAGAAGCACAAGTTGTAGAGGAAAATGATCAAATAAACTCTTCTTCAGATGAAGAATCCTCTGCTACTTATACAGAGTTGGTAATAAATCAGGCTTGCCATTGTAGCAACCCTTATCAGTGTGAATGTAGTGATACTGAATCAGACAGTTCCTCCTCCATTATCCCTCCTGTTGAAAAACTCAAATTCTGCATGCATAAGTATACATGAGACAATGCAGCCCAAATGCTGGCTCAAATAAAGGGTCTGCCAGATGGAGAAATGAAAACTGCCCTGTTAGAAGCCTACATACAAACTGTGAAGGCTGAACAAAAGGGCAAAGGATCCGAGAATGTCAAAAGACAACCTCTATTTTTAGATGCTTCTTTTGATAAAAATACAAAAACTTATATTAAGTTCAATAGAGAGCCGAGACCTCAGGATATGTCTTTTGCAGATTTGAAAAAATAAATCTCTTCATTAAAGTCACAAGTTGCCTATTTAAAAAGAGATTTAGAAATCTTACAACAAGAGGTCTTAACAGGTTATCCTATAGATTCTTGGGCTAGACAAGAAATCAGAATTCTACAAGAAAGGATGGCATCTAATCCACCTCCGTTAGAAGATGCTCCATTTGAGTCTGAGCCCCAAGGTCCACCTTTATCAGAGATCCAAGGATTGTCAGGAATGCAAGTTCTGCCTATCATGTACCAGAAATATTATGTCAAAATACAGATAGAGATCTGTTATGAAATCTTTGACTTAACAACTCTTATTGATACAGGGTCAGATATCAATCTTCTTCAGAAAGATAGAATACCCTCCAAATATTGGGCACCTAGTTTTGGTTCTGTTACTGGCTTAGGAAACAAGGATGTGTCTTTTAAATATGAAGTACCCAGAACAAATGTCTTGATAGATAATTATAGTTTGGGTATGAGATTTCATATTGCTGATAGTCCAGTTGATTGTATATTGGGAGCTCCTTTTCTTTCAATGGTTTCACCCCATGGCTCATGTGAATGTAATGGTATTCCTGGATATTTTATCACCATACCACAGATAAAGAACCTCCCATGCAAGAGGATTGAAATTCCTTTTATCTCTGAAAAACATATGCATATTGGTTATCTAAACTGCATGGTGATAGTATCTATTTATGATAAGGATCAAGAAAAACCAGTCAGCCATTATTATGCCGACAATACTCCATGGGATGTTTTCAAAATGCATTGGAAACCCACTTGGCAGCTGAGATCCTCTGAAGTCATAGAATGTGTACTTCCTGGGTTTTCTACAAATGCCAGTCCAACAGTCCCGCCTCCACAACATATATTGGGACAAATCCATCAGCCCATTACAATCAGCTCCAGAGAATATTTGACTCAATGCAGAGATCTAACCAGGTTACGAGCTGCAGATACTCAATGGTATGAGCCCTCTATACGAGGATGGTGCAGATCTCCAGTTTTTCTTTATTTTTAGATTAACAGAATGCGTGCTCTAAATGACTGGCCTAAACAAAATCCTAATGAATTGGTTCATGGTTTAAATTATGAACAATATAAAGATGCCTGGTTTAATGCTTTTTTATGGACCAACAGATTTAATTTCTTTTATTGCCAAGTCAAATTTGCACAAACTTTTGAAAGTTGGGAAGAACTTGATTGGCTACAGGAATGGTGGGAAAAATTCGGGCTAAACCCTATCAGCATTAGTCCAGAAGTCACTGAAACAGCCCGAATGTTCCAGAGGTTTCATAGACCGCTTACTGTGCTCAACGACATGTTTTCTGAAGAAGAATATAGACAAATCTTCATTTCAGAAAAGTATCCTTGGGTTCTACGTACAAAATTCATGATGGATCTTGAAGACTACCCAGATACGGATCCACATCTGCTTAGACAAATTTATACACAACATTGGGATCCATATATTCACAATCAGTTTAAAGATCATCCTTTTGATTGATTTAAGTCTAGATGGCTGACAATGGTGTCATCCTTTTTCCGTGGGTTGTCATCATCAACTCCACAGTGTAATATTGTACATAGCTAGGGGTCATGAGTCATCATGAAAACTCGGTGCACTTCTCCGACTTTTGGTGCGGTTTGACCCACATTTTCATGATAACTCTAGTTTGTTTGTCCTTGATGGGAATCTTGCATGATAACCCATGTGGACCTATCCGTGATATCTACTTTCGGTGACTTTGTTTGGGAATCCTGCGTGACAACCCAACAGGTCTTTAATTTAAATAAAGTTGTCGGTTCGGACAGATATTCCTGCGTGAATGATCTCCCGAATCCGTAAATAGTAAAATCAGTGGCCAACATGTGGGCCAAATGTCTAGTCTGATCCGATGAGCAATGATTCCATCTCCACTCAAATTTTCTATATAAGGAGAATCGACAGTCATCGACGATCATCGACAGTCAGTGTGTGTCTTGAGTCTTTCTAGCTTCCCTCTCTCTGAAGCTCGAGTCTTTCTGTATTAGGTCGCTTTGATAAGCCTGCGTGATTCTGGCTCGGCCAGCATGAAACTAAAGTGGCAGAAGCGAATAGTCGAGTCTGTGTGAGTCTGATTGTCTGTTATTAGTGCATCCTGCACATATCTCTGTAATACCCGGAGAGCACCTTTTGCTCTGTATTAATAAAAGATTCCGCATATTTCTGAAATTTGTTTTATGTCTATGAATTCTGCACAATTGATTCGAGTAGCTTCATGTTGAATTTCCCGAGTTTGTAAATTGCTTGCCCCGGTGCGTAAGGTTGTCCAGAGGTGAATCGATCAGCAACAGTGACTGGTGGTAGTAAGTCCTGCAAGGCAGGAGGCCGCTATGGCAGATTGTAACCGGAAAGGCTAGTCCAAAAGATTCGTGCTCAGTTTCAAATAACACTGGTTCGTGAAGGGAACGCTCGATGGACTTCGAGTGGGTGAATTTAGGATAATAAGGGAAACCAGCGCGTGCAGAAGACAAAAAAAACATACAACAAGCTTCATTCTCTTCCAGAGGAGGCCCCTGCTTTACAAATGGTATCATAGCTATTCGCATTTTCTGATACCATTTGTAAAGCAGGGGCCTCCTATGGAAGAGAATGAAGCTTGCTGTATGTTTTTTGTCTTCTGCACGAGCTGGTTTCCCTTATTATCCTAAAGTCACCCACTCGAAGTCCATCGAGCGTTCCCTTCATGAACCAGTGTTATTTGAAACTGAGCACGAATCTTCTGGACTAGCCTTTCTGGTTACAATCTGCCCTAGCGGCCTCCTGCCTTGCGAGACTTACTACCACCAGTCACTGATGCTGATCGATTCGCCTCTGGACAACCTTATGCACCGGGGCAAGCAATTTACAAACTCAGGAAATTCAGCATGAAGCTACTCGAATCAATTGTGCATAATTCATAGACATAAAACAAATTTCAGAAATGTGTGGAAGCTTTTATTAATACAGAGCAAAAGGTGCTCTCCGGGTATTACAGAGATATGTGCAGGATGCACTGATAACAGACAGTCAGACTCACAAAGACTCGACTATTCGTTTCTGCCACTTTACGTTCGTGCTGGCCGAGCCAGAATCACGCAGGCTTATCAAAGAAACCTAATACAGAAAGACTCGAGCTTCAGAGAGAGGGAAGCTAGAAAGACTCAAGACACACACTGACTGTCGATGATCGCCGATGACTGCCGATTCTCCTTATATAGCAAGTTTGAGTGGAGATGGAATCATTGCTCATTGGATCAGACTAGACATTTGGCCCACATGTTGTCCACTAAATTTACTATTTATGGATTTGGGAGATCATTCACGCAGGAATATCTGTCTGAACCGACAACTTCATTAAAGACCTGTTGGGTTGTCACGCATGATTCCCAAACAAAGTCACCGAAAGTAGATATTACGGATAGGTCCACATGGGTTATCATGCAAGATTCCCATCAAGGACAAACAAACTAGAGTTATCATGAAAATGTGGGTCAAACCACACCAGAAGTCGGAGAAGTGCTCCGAGTTTTCATGATGACTCATGACTCCTAGCTATGTACAATATTACACTGTGGAGTTGATGATGACAACCCACGGAAAATGGATGACTCCACTGTCGGTCATCTAGACATGAATCAATCACTTAGTCATTTTCAATAAAAGTTGAGAATCTTGTGGGGTATTGTAAAGAATCCCATGATTTAGTATAGACCTTTCGGACTATATACATCATGCCATTTGTCCTTTGTAGCACATTCTTGATCTTCACAACCCATTGGAAGTGATTCATTAAATAGAGTCTAAAAACTTCTTGGTCATTTGGGCCTTGGTAATTTAGATCTCTCACATAGTGCAAAGGAGTAAATAATGATAATATGTTAGGATCTGCTTCTTCTTTATTTACTCCGAAGTCTTTCCACCAGGTATGTAACCAAGAAGGAGGATTTCCCCTGGTAAAAGAATTTATGGAACCAAACTTTAATAGGAAACAGACGTCTTCCTGGTAGAGAAATTTCCACCATAACCCAAGATATTCTTGATAATTGTAACAGGTTTCAGGAAATATAGTCTCTTCATTTTGGTCGGGCCAGTGGGTAAGTGCCCGAGGTCTGTTCAAACAGAAATACTTCTGACATCTTTCTTCAGTTTCTATGTTCCATATTTGATCTATGTCATGGAACAATTCTGTCAAGTCTTGAGAGGCTTCAATGGCTCTCCGGTTTGCCTGATGTATAACTGGAGATACAAGATTTGAATTTCCTCGCCTTATGATTTCTGGTACTAAAACAGAGTACAAGAATTGAGTTGTAGGGGCAATGATGTGAGTACTTCTTAAACCCCATCTAGGCACCCGGTTCTGTTGGTATTCAGTCCACTGCATTCTGTCAGGAATGTTTTCAATGTGTTCATTTTCTCCTCTTAATTGAACAGAAATAATGAGGCTCTGGTGGACTATTTGTAGATTTTCTTGGCTTAAAAAATCAGCCAGAGAATTTGAGCTACCTTTGATGTGCTCAATGTCAAAATCAAAATTGCTGATAAGGCTTGCCATCTAGCAAACTTATGATCTCCTGAATTCTTTAGATCTTTGTGCAAGACCTTATTCATAGCTGCTGCATCAGTTCTGAGAATAAACCTTTTATAAATCAGATATATTTCAAATTTATGGACAACATTTAGGGCAACTTTGATTTCTTTTTCTAAAGTAGAATAATTTTGTTCTGAAGTTTTCCATATGCCAGAGGCAAACTGTATTATCTCTTCTTTGTGCTGTTGGTTTATTTGTTTTAGAACAGCTCCCCATCCCAGATTACTGGCATCTGTTTCCACAACTTTCTTCAGACTATCATCTGAAACATGTAAGATAGGAAGGTGTCTGACCTTCGATTTGATATTTCGGACTGCCTGAGTGTGAGCATTAGTCCATGGAGGTGGATCCTTTTTCAGTATTTCATTTAATAATTTTCTATCTTTAGCATAGTCTTTATAGAAATCACTGACATAATTCAAGCTTCCTAAAAATCTTTGCAACTGAGTTTTATCAGTGATTTTATCTGGGAATTTATCTGCAAATTCTATTGCATGATGCTGCAAAGTGATTTGACCATCAACAATGATATGGCCTAGAAACTTGATTTTTGTCTGAAAAAGTTCCATCTTCTTTTTAGATAACACTAAGCCAGCTTGTTTAACAGCTTGCCAAAAAATCCGGAGGTGTTTGAAGTGCTGCTCAATAGTTGTAGAGAAAACTAGAATATCATCAATATATACAATTAACCAGTCAAAATAAGGCTTAAGAGTCTCATCCATGACTCTTTGAGATTTGGAAGGTGCATGCTTAAGCCCAAATAGCATGACATTCCACTCATAATGCCCGGCTGGAACATTGAAGGCTGTTTTGAACTTATCCTTTTCATGGATGGCCACTTGCCAAAACCCGGACTTAAGGTCAAATTTGGAGAAGATTTTTGCTCCTGCTATTCTTGTGACTAGATTGCTCTTGTTAGGTATGGGATAAGTATCATCAGCTAAGACTTTGTTTAAAGGCTTAAAATTGACTACAAGCCTAGGGACTCCTCTGATTTGTTCAGAGTGCTTATTGACATAAAACCCATAACAATTCCACGGGCTTGTAGATTTTCTGATAAGTCCTCTTTCCAGGAGATTTTCAATTTCTTGGCTGCAAAGTCTTTGGTACTCGGCATTCATGGGAATTGCTCAACTTTTACATGGAGTTCCCATATAATCTTCTTTATAAGGAAGATAGACCACATGTTTCCTCTGTTTCCAAAAGGCTGTGGGATTTTTAGAACAAACAGTCTCGGCAAACATTTCTCTGAGGGACAGGATTCGAGCAGATATTTTTGGGGATTCTATCTGTCTCTGAATGTTAAGAAAAGACTGCTTTGTTTGTAGCCCCATAATGGTATTTGCTCTGAGAAGATTGATCTTAACAGAGTCAGTATTTTGAGGGGTTGAAATAAATGGAAGCTTTACAATTTTGCCTTCTGGAGGAAGAGTAATGAAATAGCCATGTTGGTCTGGTAGGGGCCTCCTCTGGAAGAGAATGAATCTTACTGTATGTTTTTTTTCTTCTGAACACGTTGGTTTCCCTTATTGTCCTAAAGTCACCCACTCAAAGTCCATCGAGCGTTCCCTTCACGAACCAGTGTTATTTGAAACTGAGCACGAATCTTCTGGACTAGCCTTTCTGGTTACAATCTGCCCTAGCGGCCTCTTGCCTTGCGGAACTTACTACCACCAGTCACTGCTGCTGATCGATTTGGCTCTGGACAACCTTACGCACCGGGGAAAGCAATTTACAAACTCGGGAAATTCAGCATGAAGCTACTCGAATCAATTGTGTAGAATTCATAGACATAAAACAAATTTCAGAAATATGCGGAAGCTTTTATTAATACAGAGCAAAAGGTGCTCTCCGGGTATTACAGAGATATGTGCAGGATGCACTGATAACAAACACTCATACTCACACAACCTCGACTATTCATTTCTGCCACTTTAGGTTCGTGCTGGCCAAGCCAGAATCACGCAGGCTTATCAAAGCGACCTAATACAGAAAGACTCGAGCTTCAGAGAGAGGGAAGCTAGAAAGACTCAAGACACACACTGACTGCCGATGATCTTCGATGACTGCCGATTCTCCTTATATAGCAAATTTGAGTGGAGATGGAATCATTGCTCATCGGATCAGACTAGACATTTGGCCCACATGTTGGCCACTAATTTTACTATTTACGGATTCGTGAGATCATTCACGCAGGAATATCTGTCCGAACCGACAACTTCATTAAAGACCTGTTGGGTTGTCACGCAAGATTCCCAAAGAAATTCACCGAAAGTAGATATCACGGATAGGTCCACATGGGTTATCATGCAAGATTCCCATCAAGGACAAACAAACTAGAGTTATCATGAAAATGTGGGTCAAACCGCACCAGAAGTCGGAGAAGTGCTCCGAGTTTTCATGATGACTCATGACTCCTAGCTATGTACAATATTACACTGTGGAGTTGATGACGACAACCCACAGAAAACGGATGACTCCACTGTCGGTCATCTAGACATGAATCAATCACTTAGTCATTTTCAATAAAAGTTGAGAATCTTGTGGGGTATTGTAAAGAATCCCATGATTTAGTATAGAACTTTCGGACTATATACATCTTGCCATTTGTCCTTTGTAGCACAGTCTTGATCTTCACAACCCATTGGAAGTGATTCATTAAATAGAGTCTAAAAATTTCTTGGTCATTTGGGCCTTGGTAATTTAGATCTTTCACATAGTGCAAAGGAGTAAATAATGATAATATGTTAGGATCTGCTTCTTCTTTATTTACTCTGAAGTCTTTCCACCAGGTATGTAACCAAGAAGGAGGATTTCCCCTGGTAAAATAATTTATGGAACCAAACTTTAATAGGAAACAAACGTCTTCCTGGTAGAGAAATTTCCACCATAACCCAAGATATTCTTGATAATTGTAACAGGTTTCAGGAAATATAGTCTCTTCATTTTGGTCGGGCCAGTGGATAAGTGCCCGAGGTCTGTTCAAACATAAATACTTCTGACGTCTTTCTTCAGTTTCTATGTTCCATATTTGATCTATGTCATGGAACAATTCTGTCAAGTCTTGAGAGGCTTCAATGGCTCTCTGGTTTGCCTGATGTATAACTGGAGATACAAGATTTGAATTTCCTCACCTTCTGATTTCTGGTGCTAAAACAAAGTACAAGACTTGATTTGTAGGGGAAATGATGTGAGTACTTCTTAAACCCCATCTAGGCACCCAGTTCTGTCGGTATTCAGTCCACTGCATTTTGTCAGGAATGTTTTCAATGTGTTCATTTTCTCCTCTTAATTGAACAGAAATAATGAGGCTCTGGTGGACTATCTGTAGATGTTCTCGGCTTAAAAAATCAGCCAGAGAATTTGAGCTACCTTTGATGTGCTCAATGTCAAAATCAAAATTGCTGAATAAGGCTTGCCATCTAGCAAACTTATGATCTTTTGAATTCTTTAGATCTTTGTGCAAGACCTTATTCATAGCTGCTGCATCAGTTCTGAGAATAAACCTTTTATAAATCAGATATATTTCAAATTTATGGACAACATTTAGGGCAGCTTTGATTTCTTTTTCTAAAGTAGAATAATTTTGTTCTGAAGTTTGCCATATGCCAGAGGCAAACTGTATTATCTCTTCTTTGTGCTGTTGGTTTATTTGTTTTAGAACAGCTCCCCATCCCAGATTACTGGCATCTGTTTCCACAACTTTCTTCAGACTATCATCTGAAACATGTAAGATAGGAAGGTGTCTGACCTTCGCTTTGATATTTCAGACTGCCTGAGTGTGAGCATTAGTCCATGGAGGTGGATCCTTTTTCAGTCTTTCATTTAATAATTTTATATCTTTAGCACAGTCTTTATAGAAATGACTGACATAATTCAAGCTTCCTAAAAATCTTTGCAACTGAGTTTTATCAGTGATTTTATCTGGGAATTTATCTGCAAATTCTATTGCATGATGCTGCAAAGTGATTTGACCATCAGCAATGATATGGCCTAGAAACTTGATTTTTTTCTGAAAAAGTTCCATCTTCTTTTTAGATAACACTAAGCCAGCTTGTTTAATAGCTTTCCAAAAAATCCGGAGGTGTTTGAAGTGCTGCTCAATAGTTGTAGAGAAAACTAGAATATCATCAATATATACAATTAACTAGTCAAAATAAGGCTTAAGAGTCTCATCCATGACTCTTTGAAATTTGGAAGGTGCATGCTTAAGCCCAAATGGCATGACATTCCACTCATAATGCTCGGCTGGAACATTGAAGGCAGTTTTGAACTTATCCTTTTCATGGATGGCCACTTGCCAAAACCCGGACTTAAGATCAAATTTGGAGAATATTTTTTCTCCTTCTATTCTTGTGACTAGATTGCTCTTGTTAGGTATGGGATAAGTATCATCAGCTAAGAGTTTGTTTAAAGGATTAAAATTGACTACAAGCCTAGGGAATCCTCTGATTTGTTCAAAGTGCTTATTGACATAAAACCCATAACAATTCCACGGGCTTGTAGATTTTCTGATAAGTCCTCTTTCCAGGAGATTTTCAATTTCTTGGCTGCAGAGTCTTAGGTACTCGGAATTCATGGGAATTTCTCGACTTTTACATGGAGTTCCTATATAATATTCTTTATAAGGAAGATAGACCACATGTTTCCTCTGTTTCCAAAAGGCTGTGGGATTTTCAGAACAAACAGTCTCGGCAAACATTTCTCTGAGGGACAGGATTCGAGCAGATTTTTTTGGGGATTCTATCTGTCTCTGAATGTTAAGAAAAGACTGCTTTGTTTGTAGCTCCATAATGGTATTTGCTCTGAGGAGATTGATCTTAACAGAGTCAGTATTTTGAGGGGTTGAAATAAATGGAAGATTTACAATTTTGCCTTCTGGAGGAAGAGTAATGAAATAGCCATGTTGGTCTGGGCTTATTTTAGTGGATCCATGTGGAGAGACAGTAGCTAAGAATGGAGTGCCAAGGACACAAGCAACTGGAATTTTCGCAAGGAAAAATCTCATTTTGAGGCAGAACTACTGGAAACATAGAATCGCTTCAGGGATATAAAAGGAAATGGTATTTAGAATATTTCCTAGGCCAGTGACTTGGATCTCTGTCTTTTCCCATAGGAATACAGGGATGACATGTTTATTCAGTAGGTTTAAGTCAGAGCCAGTATCAATCAGAGTCTTTAACCTAAAGTGTAGGTCCTGTATTCTAAGCTCAAGCAGGACATGATATTGTTGGTGTTGGATCTGACTTCGGAGTGTTATCCTGTCATCTTCTTGTTTTTCCTTTTTCTGATTGCAGCGATTGATCTTGTTTATTTCTCTACATAGATCAGACACAGAGACCAAAGAAACGGGACAGGCGACAAGCCTGGCTTTACTTGGCACTAAAACAGGTTTGGATACCTTTGGAGTATAGTACCATTCATAAAAGAAAATATATTTTCCTTGTTTATCCATAAATTGCTTCCATTTCTCTTCCAGTCTAAGCTTTTCTTTGTTTGAAACTTCTTTGCAGAATTTAGGACTTGCAGGATGAGTGTATAGGTCCCAATTTAGTAAATATTTCATCCATTGTTCACTGATGATTCTTTTAGGACATCCTTTAGCCAGAGAAAGGAATTTCTTGATCTCTGGAGTGGAGGGTCTTCTGATACCTTTAGGAACAAAAGCCTTTTTCCTGGAGTCAATTTGATGGAGGAGGTTGTCAAATAAGTAGAGGACATGAGAGTCATGAGGAAAAGGGATCTCTGAACATTGTGGATGAGGACAAGGTTCTTTTGTGGTAGAGACTGGTGGAGGAATATTGGATCTAGGATTATGATTTTCATGTTTAAAGGTATATCTGCTATTATTTGTAGAAACAGAAAGACATGAAAGACTAACTAATTCATCGCAATCAGGGCATTGTATAGAAAACGGAACATCACCAATTTGTCCAGCTAAAGATTGAAGACTAGTATGTACACAATAGCTGGGAATAGGAGGAGGAGATCTGGATGGCTTTGGCCAAGAGTGACTCTGGGTGAACTGTCTCTGGGGAAATGATAAAACTGCAGATTCATCAGTTTCACGAATTTGAGCAGAAGTGATGGCTCTAGGTGTTGGAATTTGAGGAGTGTCAATTACCCAGTCTGTGGGAAAGGACATGTCTTCCCATTTAATAACACTATGCTCAACTTTCTGGTTTAGACCATCAGTTATGACCAGAGTACTAGCTTGAGAATCTCTGCTTGGAGTATGAAGGACAGCAGGGAACATTGTGTTTGTGTGTCTAAAACACCCACGAATTTGTATGTCTATGTTGGTCCTTTTTGATTTCATTCTGAACCCTGTTGTTTTGATTTGGAGTTTTAAAATGTCTCCAAGAGTCTCATCACTGGCATAGATAGAAAAATTTGGATAACAGTCAAAATAGACTGGTCCGTTGGACAAGGCTGCTACAATCCCTTCAATAATAGAGTTAGTAAACTTATCATGGGTCAAGTCTCGTATTGTACATAAAACATAGGCATTAATGGCTTTATGTGTTAAATCATTTATCCCAATTCGAATAAAACCAAAATGAAGAAATTGGGTTCCATGCTTTTTGGCTTCTTTTCTTATTTCTTTAGGGTCCAGGAGGGCAATAGTCTACATTTCGTTATTGTTTTGCTGGATGGTACTAACCTTTTCTTTAACAAAGACCCTAGTGATTGCTTTAAGATGAAATCCATTAAGGTCCTGATAGACTTGACGAGGGGAAATAGCCAAGAGTTTCCAGGCAGCTTGAGGATCTGACTCGACCAGTTCTAGGTCTGCTTGGTTTATTCTCTGAGACCGACTAAGAGAAAACATAGACTCTAGACCATTATCTTGAGAGTTCCCATAAGTACTAGTTTCTTCAGCATTTTTAAGATCTCGAAAGGACACAGATCTAGACTCCATAACAACTATTTTTATCTTTACACAGAAAGGAAGGGCTTTGAGTATTACTAACTTGACAAAGCAAGTGTTCACACAGGCTGCTGGCCTTATCCCCAGGTAAAGACTAAAAACGACACGGCAGAAATTTACAGAGACTTTAAACGACTTTTATACAGAAAACGCGAATAGCTATAACAGATCGAAAGAGGCTGTTATCATACCCGGGGCAAAAAGAAGTGTGCTGGCTCTGATACATGAACAAGGAGATGTTGTTTACCACTCTGATGGTAATCCTATGAATAATATGATTGGGGCTCTCACCACTCTAATTTTAGAACATTGGTGTGGAACTGAAGTAGAGCTTTCTAACAAACATGAAATCATTCTTATGAATATGAAGTGTCAGAAAATGTCTGAGTATGAACAGTTCCACAAGGAGTGGACGCAGCGGATATTCGAAGTTAAAGACAGCAAAAACCTGTTATGGAAACAAGTTTACATGGAAGCCCTTCCTAGTAAGTTTGTTGAGTATCTTAAGATGGAAGAAACCTTTTCTCTCCCTTATGAAACCTATACCTGGGGGGAAATTTACTCCATTATCACTAAAGCCTTGTTAGGTCTATGCACAAGCATGAAAATACAAAGGTCTATTTCCAAAAGCTCTTATTTACCAGACCAAAAATCTGTATGTGAACAATATGGAATTTATAACACCAACAGTGGACTTCATCCAAGGCCCAAAAGGAAAACATACAAAAAGGAGAGAAATCAGGTAAGAAGGTCTAAGTTTGTTCCATATTCACACTATTTTTCCCCAAAGGATATAAAGCTTAAAACCCATAAGCATGAGGCAAAACAACAGATCAAATGCTGGATCTGTGGAAATTCTGGACACTATGCCCATGAGTGTCCCGAAAATGAAGCTTCAAAAAGAAGTAAAGGAAAAGTGTCAGAACAACGGGCCAAAGACATACAAAGGGCCAAAGAAGCCGAAGAAAGGAAAAAGGTAATGTTTGGCTGTAACCGTTGTGGGGATCAAACCCATGACACAAACTCATGTCCTTATAGCCCTCATGGCAAACCAAAGATGGAAGCACAAGTTGTAGAGTTAAATGATCAAATAAACTCTTCTTCAGATGAAGAATCCTCTGCTACTTATACAGAGTTGGTAATAAATTAGGCTTGCCATTGTAGCAACCCTTATCAGTGTGAATGTAGTGATACTGAATCAAACAATTCCTCCTCCATTATCCCTCATGTTGAAAAACTCAAATTCTGCATGCATAAGTATACAGAAGACAATGTAGCCCAAATGCTGGCTCAAATAAAGGGTCTGCCAGATGGAGAAATGAAAAATTCCCTGTTAGAAGCCTACATACAAACTGTGAAGGCTGAACAAAAGGGCAAAGGATCCGAGAATGTCAAAAGACAACCTCTATTTTTAGATGCTTCTTTTGATAAAAATACAAAAACTTATATTAAGTTCAATAGAGAGCCGAGACCTCAGGATATGTCTTTTGCAGATTTGACAAAAGAAATCTCTTCATTAAAGTCACAAGTTGCCTATTTAAAAAGAGATTTAGAAATCTTACATCAAGAGGTCTTAACAGGTTATCCTATAGATTCTTGGGCTAGACAAGAAATCAGAATTCTACAAGAAAGGATGGCATCTAATCCACCTCCTTTAGAAGATGCTCCATTTGAGTCTGAGCTCCAAGGTCCACCTTTATCAGAGATCCAAGGATTGTCAGGAATGCAAGTTCTGCCTATCATGTACCAGAAATATTATGTCAAAATACAGATAGAGATCTGTTATGAAATCTTTGACTTAACAGCTCTTATTGATACAGGGTCAGATATCAATTTGCTTCAGAAAGATAGAATACCCTCCAAATATTGGGCACCTAGTTTTGGTTCTATTACTGGCTTAGGAAACAAGGATGTGTCTTTTAAATATGAAGTACCCAGAACAAATGTCTTGATAGATAATTACAGTTTGGGTATATGTCGCATCATACACATCATCATGAATAACATTTAATCATTCGTACAATTTACATTCACATAGTAGATCGCATTACATATATCATCAATAATAACATTTAAACATTCATAAAACTTACATTCACATAGCAGATCCCATTATATATGTCATCATCAATAACATTTAAACATTCATAAAAGTTCATACATTTTAAAGTTTAAGTGTATCATTTAATAGTTTCACTGTGACTAGAAAATAAAGTATATAGTT